>JAULBM010111505.1:0-18868 GCA_032357055.1 Geukensia granosissima | reverse complement strand
GCCCTATACTGTATGATACTTGTACAGAAAAACCATTGCGACATGTCGCGTAGTGTCGAAGGGAAATCTTTTGGAAAGTTGGCGGAAGAAGAAAAAAATAATATTAATAATAATCGGACGAAATACAGTAAGGTCTTCCCGAATGATCGGGAAAGACCTTAATAATGAAAATTGTGCTAAAAATGATCTTCAAAAAGTGCGCAAATTCAATACACAGTTCAGAAAAATATAAGGAACAAGAAAACAAAATACAAACCAAAAAACAATAAGAAAAAAGTTCTGAAAAACTAACACCGAATTTTAAAATAACTAGGATAAACAACACCATTGGCGATTAAAAACCTAACATTACCTCAGATGGCAGTGGTAATTCCTTTTCGTGTCTTTAAATCTTAACGTACCATTCACTTAGACTTGAAGACAGATGTAAAAAAGTTTAGTTTTCAGTGGTGCACTTGAGAATGCATGGAAGGAGCTTAAGCAACAAACAGAAAACATGGCTCATGTACATGAAGTTTCTGCAAAGCAGTTTCATAATCTCTCCACAGAAGTCGCAACGTTTAATACTGAACAGAAGAAAGTCCACAAAGAGGTACTATAATAATTATTTTTTTATTAAAAGAAAAGTTCAAACAGGGCTTTGGACATTTAATTTGAATTGTATACTGTTAATATTCGAACATTTAGCAAAATATAATATCTTAAAGAAATCATGAAGACCACTATTGCTGCTTATCAAGATATTCACAAATGCCAATAACGTTGAAAGGAATATTAACACACAGGGGCTTGACAAAATGTCGGAATATTGAACTGTATGTAGGCGAAACAAATATCTGGATTTTAAACAATGTATTACATATAACCTAGTTTGAAACATAGCTGTACCTTTGCACGAAATTTAACTATAAACTAGACTTTTCACTTAACTACAAGTCTTTGTTTGTAGTTTAAGATGTCCAAATTTTGCATTTATTGTTGCCTTATCTTTTTTCTAAACAAGTAAGCTGCATGAGAGTATACTTAACAGTATTTGAGATAAGACCATGTGAATAATATGTAAAATCTTTTAATCTGTAGAGAGCGCCATTGTAATTTGCAGTAGCTGACTTGCATCATCTCATTCTTGACTGTCTACTAATGGGTTTAAACTAGGATTCTTTACTTAACATACCTTATTGATACATTTTTTTCTGGGCGCCTGAAGGAAGTAAATATGTAGCAATTATAATAACTAAAAAACATTTAATCGATTGCTACATATTTTTCATTCAATTTTTTTATTTTACATTTTTATATGTTTCATAATATGTAAAACTAGATGTCAAAAGTTCCCTAGCATCATTCTTAAATGATTGTGTTATGATTGATTGCTGCTCGACGTCCAGCGGGCATATTCAGGATGGGAAGAAGTTAACAAACAAAACATGAATATGTAGACTGTGAGCAGGGCGTCGGTTAGAGAGGGGAGTTTTAGACTGCTACTGGAAAAAAGAATAGATTGTATAGGGTAAAACAATTAACCTTGTTTCTGGTCGCCCACCAACCAGTCAAAATGAGCTGTTACAAAGGGTCTTTAACGTGCTTGGAACTGGCATTTTCAAAACAAGTCTCCTTCTGGGCGGATTGAGAATTTATACATTCCAAATAACCTATCTAGTGCCCACATATTTTTTTGAAGAAGGGGATTGTATTATAGACTTTCCCCGATTGCTCTCTTGTTCTGTGATCGATTCGTCTGGACATGTTACATGTAGAAATAGGATTTCCTGAAAAATTCCCAAACACTTCTAGTGATCTATATACAAAACAAACAAGAAGAAAATTAGTGCTAATACTTCATAAAAAAGTCAATGCTTTAAATGGTTAAAAATAAAACATAACATGTATACATCTTATTTATTTCTTCTCTTAGTGGGAAGATAGGGTTAACAGACTTCATAATGCTGCCAAAAGCACGTATATTAAAGTTAATAATGTGAGTATAATACTGAACAATAATCTTACCTTTTAACAAGGTAATATTTTTTTTGATTTGTTCGGTTTTTTTATTTAGCATGAACGCCAATTCCAACAATATTTCAGTCATATCAATCAATTTCACTGGTTGAGGAAGCCGGAGTAGCCAGAGAGAACCACCGACCTTTTGGCTAGTATCAAGCGCAAAGCGAGTCAAACGCAACCTTTATGTGTGGTACAAATTCAGGCGCGAATTCAGGCGGTAAAAGTGTTAGGCTACAGTGATCTGTTTAGGTAGCTTTAAAATTAAATATCTAGACCACCCGACCAACCAGGAACGTTTACTGAATTGAAAAATCATACTAACTTTTGCTCAGATGCCACTTTCACGTACACTTTGACATGCAAAAATAATTGAAATTCCACATTTTTGGCAAAAATGTAATATTTTTGTTGACTTTTCAAAAGTACTGATTATGCAGAAACAATATCATATGATCTCAGTTATATGATTTAAAGAAAGCATTATTTATAAAAAATAAACGCTTTATTATGCTATAACACATCGATATCTTTTTCCTTTTAGCAACAAAAAGTATATCAGTCAAAATTTGATGACAATACCCAAGCTCAGTCTAACGTAAAGTTCAGCGAAAATAATTGTGTAACTATAACACCAAAGGAAATGGAAAAGGTAAATGCATTTCGTCTACTGTTATGAAACAGTAAGTTAAAATTTAATTCGAAAACTTCGATCCGTTGTATTCTGATTGTCATTGTTAAATAAATGTCGTTTTTCACAGTCCATTGAATCCTTAAATAGTGTTGTTTTTTTTACTTGACAAAAACAGTCAGGATTACTGCAATATATGGAATGAGGTCATGAAAGGTCAAACAGCCCAAAATTCTTAATATATTTGTCCGGGAAAAAATTTGAGCAAAGAAATGAACGATATTGAAGATTTGAATATAATCCCAAAGCCTCAACAATTTCTATGCTCGCATTTTCCAGCAAATTTTCTTACCTTAACCAATAGAATTCAACATTTTTCCAAAATATGTTAAATTTTTTTGCAAATTTGTTCAATAAACTTAGTTGATTGTTAGAATCTTTATACGTCAAAATAGAATTTATTTTGTCACTCACGTCTCTTATAGACCAGAACGAAGGCAGACAAAGCAAGGGATGACTTAGAAAAAGCAGGTATGTATTCATGTCAAAGCGAATTGCGAACATCTTTAATTTTTCAAGTTCATTGTGAAGATTGATTGATTGATTGATTGATTGATTGTTGCTTAACGTCCAGTGGCAAATATTTCATGCATATTAAGGACATAAACAAGTAAAACAATAAATCAATATGTTGACTGCGAGCAAGGGACCAGAAAGGGTGGGACTTTAAGACTGTCACTGGAAAAATTGCGGGTTGGATAGGGGCGGAAAATTTAGCCTTGTAACTGACCGCTTACTGACCACTCAAATGAGCTCTTACAAGGGGTCTTTAACGTGCTTAAGTCGTGGCATTTCCTTAACACGGGGCGTCTTTAACGTCTCCCTTTTGACGGATTGTGAATTTATACACCCCCACAATCAGGGACGCCCCTTTTAGAGGACTAGTGCCTCCAGGACGGAGATACCTGGTGCCTATAAGTGCACACTGAGTGACTTGAATTCTTTTCAAAAAGCATTTGTACACTTTTGTATGTCTTTTGTGAATTTCTTTTTAACCATTGCTCACCTTTTTATCTATCTTTGTACCTTGCCTATTGTTAGCAAAATTTGGATACAATTTTAGACGCAAGAAATATCATTTTAATATAGATAAAAACATGTCTCATGTACACTGTCTTTACATGACAATATTTTTTACAATGTCTGCAAGTCTGACCTACTACTTAACCAGTATCCATGATACAGTCAATGCAAAAGATTTCGTCATTTGCAAATCTCCTAAATAAGTCAATTTGGTATGTCATCTTTTTCTTTTTTACATAAAAGTGCAGACCAGTCAATTCTCCCTAATTATTCAAATGCGTGCTGGCTTGGCCTTTTCTTTGTCAGAATGAGTCTTGAGGATTACCCCACAAAAGTAAATGTGGCATATTGTTGACGCATTTCAATTCCATAAATTTGAATGTGAAGTCAGCTTTAGTTTTCAATGTAGTGTTGTGTGTTATATGAAAGAAGATCTAATCTGGTGAGTTAAATGCTAAAAAGTCTTTTAATTCTACCGGTTCATTCATCTGTAACGTACTTCGTTTTGAATGGTTAACGATACGCAAAAGATCTACTGAAAAGGTACGCAATTTTCTAAAAAAATGCGCAAATGCAATACACCAGAATTATGTTTACTGTTACTTTTATGATTTACAGCCTTACAAACATTTCGGAAATAGATACAAAATTGCCTAGTTACAACGGAATATATATACATACGTCAAAATATGAGCACACTATTTGGTTGCAGTTGTACAAATGAACCACAATAAGTATCTTACATGAAGCTATCAGGTATTCAAAAAGATTGCTTGCATTGCTAAGGTTCCAAACAGAGGAGTAAATTCATTGAAACCGTATTTTTGCCATAAAATTGAGTATTAAGAATAATTTCAAAACATCACTCACCTTTTACCTTTTAAAATTTTCATTCTGTAGTATCAATTTTTTATTCAAGTATCGCATTAACTGCAAAATTTAGTTTTTAATCGTCATCAAATATGATGATTTTCATGAAATATCTATTTTGTGCCTTTCTGCAAAGTTCCATTTAACGGAAACATTGGGCGCATCTTTTTAATATCAAAGTTACATTTATAGAAAGTTGTCTGTTTAACATTTTTTGTAAGGCACGCCAAAAACCACATCATTTCGGATAAACTAGCATTATCTGCGGTAATACTAGTTGATCTGAATTTTGCCGCACATTATAAGAGATGAAAGATAAGTAGATATAGAAATAATATTAACATAGGTGTCTATGAATAACAGATCTAATCTGGAAATAAAATGTTTTTATCTGAATAAGTCTAGAATAACTCATCTAATCTGGAAGTCCGATCCGTATAAAACGGTTTATGATGAACCTTACGGAACTTCAAACACCATCTGTTAGGTGGAATTTTACTCTCTCTCTCATTTAATATGTCGAAATCATGAAACCAAGCCCAAATCTTGCCGCGAGATAAGGCTTTGGTGAATGGGGTTAGGAGTGTGGGGATCTAGGTTGATTTGTGATGTAAATACATAGTAGGTGAGTTGGGTATTATTGTTGATTAAATGTTAATCATCTGGGACAGTCTGTTGATTGGGATGAAAGATATATAATACAAAATATTGCCTTACAGGTCTCTAAATTGGGTCGAAAATTAACTGTAGACAAAAGGTGAACAATAATAGCCAGGGAATTTTACTGTATTTTTTATTTCAACTTTTAAAATAGTAGTTTTAAACCAAGAAGTGTCTTATAGAAACGAAAGAAGAATCAATTTTAATATTTTTTTTCAAGTTTGTAAAGAATAAATTCCTAATTGAAAGTCGTTGGTACGTTTTAGATCGTTGTATGATTTTGGGATATTTGTTGTACAATGGGTTTTAAAAACGGAAAAAAATCTTAAAATTTTTGTAGAATGCAAAGTAAATCACAACTTTGTCACAACAGCACCGTTTTTAAAGAATAATGGGAATTTATAAGTTTGCTCGAATTTCAACTTACATGTTTGGAAAGTAAAGTAATATAAACTTGAACGAGTGATGATTGACACAATGGTAAATGAATAATATTAGATAAAATAAGTTATTATAGCCAGAATAGGAATGATAATGGACAAAATCTATATTTGCGTATTTCTGCGTGTTCACATATGCAATCCGTTCTATAGCATGACTCATGAATCATTTTGAAAATCAAGATACAAGCGCTAAAGGGTTTCCGTTTGGTAAAATACCATTATTCGACAGATAAGAAAATGAAGACATGGTGTAAATGTCAGAAAGACCACACTCCAATCACGAGAAAAATAGAGATAATTCACAAATCTAGAGGTCTCCATAAGGCATTACACAAGGGTGGAATACAATCCTTGTGTAAAGGTTAAACGCATTATCTGCAGACAAAATATCATTACCTGAGATAATGCTATTTTGACTGCAGATAAAACTTGATTAAAGCAAAGAGACCATTTTGTAAAATATTCATATTTTCTTATCTGGAGGTGATTAGGAAACCGGATAATTTACATATAATATGCGCCAAAACCACAAAAATTCAGATTAACGAGCATCATCTGAGGTAAAAATACATAAACTCATGTTTTTGCCTGCCATATTTTTGTCTCCATGAAGCTTATTTTATGGAGTCTCACTTACGTCATAACTGAAATTATATTACAGAATTAGTTGTTGATTTATCAGTTGGCCTTGTCAAATAATTTCCATGCAATAGTAGCAGAAGGGACAAAAACGACCCTTACCTTTCTATTTTATTGCACTACGGGCTTCGGTTAAAACAGATTTCAGTCATTTAACTGACTAGCCGTTATACACCTTGTGAAAAAAAACCAGATATATCTGAAGTAAAACTAAAAGTATGTAGTTCAGATTGTAAAACTGGCAAACTTTATAATCTTTTACATCGTCCTATTAAAAAATTGAAGACACCAAGGGTCAGACAGAAATCAAAATTAAAAAGACTGACAATATTACGGTCAACTATGTGAAACTAAAGAAAAGCATAACACAAAACAATGAACTAAAAAACTTAAGCTGGAGTAAATCGAGGGTACCTTAAAATGTCGGCTTACTTGATAGCTCGATCCGGTGGTTAGTCACAAGAGGTTTTTATCACAACAGGTATACTCATAATTTCAAACTTCCTGAATGCAGAAACGTTTGATCAAAAACAAAATGTTAAGCCCAAAACCAAGCAAGCAGAAAGTCGAAAAGCATTGATAAACTTTAAGAATCAGATTTTACTGTATGTAATGGCAGTAGTTGATGCTTGATAATGATTTTTCTTTTATTTAATATATAATTCTAATTAAGATAACTTGTATGTGAACCTGGTGAAGCAGGTCCAAGAAGAGATGTCTAACTGGGAAAAGGAAATGACAGCTATGTGCAATGTAAGTTAACTTTCTTTTATTTCTATTTCTAATTCAAGGATATCGTTCTGTATGCTCAAAATAAAAACTTTCGAAAAAATGTCAAATAATCCCTGGTTAATACCATTATTTACTGTACATTAGAAAACTAGATAATTCTATGGGAAAATTACTTTTAGATTTTCAAAAGAATGACAAGATTGAAGATAATTGATATCCTTCCGGTTATTATCTGAAATTTCTGTTTCATTTTCATTGTCATGTTAAGGCTCTCTATATATATAATTATTTCCTCTTTTTATTGAAGTATTGAAGGCTTAAAAACTTAAATATAGAACATTGAAAAGGTTCTGTACCCGGAAACTAGAGATTAATGTCAGATCAGTTTCGCATTTTATATCTTTTTTACAAGTTTCATAGCTGTAAATAGCAATTGACAAAAGAATTTTGGTTCAAATACTATAATTTCTTCGCATTAAAGGTTCAATGAAATGTTTATCAGAACAGCAGCATGTCAGAGCTAACATTCTACTCATGTTTTAACTGAAATAATATAAGACGGCAACAGTTGAAACAGTTGTAAAATTAACAAAATGTTGTTATGAGTTAATCCACTGAGACTTTCAGTCTAGAGACCATTCTTTGGACGTTCTTATAAAAACGTCTTTATACATAATAGTAACTTATAAACACTAAAAGCGCCATGAGAGATAAATGTTCATTTTCCTTAAGACATCTTAATGAACAGAGTAGGTGAGGACACCGCACTTTGGTGGATTATATTAATAAAAATTAATGTCAATCGGGAAAGTTTATTTATTCTATTAGAAATTCCAAGATTTAGATGAGCAAAGAATTGACCATTTGAGAGATTTTCTGTGGAAATGTACCAATGTAGATTCTCAGGCCAATGTTGACCATGACGTGGTGAGTTTGTCATAACGATTTTACATGTGCTGCAATAAAAATGATTATTTTTGAGCGATTTATTTTATTATAAATAACAATTTTATACATCATCTAATATGACTGAAGCGATCGAATTCACTCTTGATAATATTAATGTAAGATTTGGCAACACGGTCTGTCTGCATATAAAGTTGATATACCCAATGCCACAAACAGCGCTCTTCTAATTGCAGATTTATTTTCGTATTGTTATGACTAACCATGAATAACACTTTATGGCAAGAATTTATAAGGACTCTTCCAATCATGATTTAGTAGACTTAATAATACTCTAAGATATTTGGATGATGTCTAAGCTTTAAATAAACAAGATTTGCAAAGTAAGTGAAAAAGAAATTTATCCACCAAAAAATTATCTCATTTCATTCATGACCGTTCATCATTTCAAATTTGGATTCAAAATTAAAGAGGGTAGTTAATCCACTACCATTTATGATTAGACAAACCATTTATCTTTTCTTATAGTTATTTTTTCGTTTCTTGATGGGGACCTGCCGGTTTGTATAACCAATACAAAGTTAAATGAAAAATTACGGCTGTAATTGATAATTTTGATACGACATGGGATATCACATCCTACATTTTTGGGAAAAATTACATATAAAGCATATTAATTAAGAAAGAGTCAATAACACTTTTTGTCAAACAAACTTATCCACAAAGGGAACTATTTTGACGTTGTAGTCAGAACATTGAACCTTTTTTTCTCGCCAGCCACAAATTCGCAAAAGCGGAATAACTTTCCGGCTGGCGGTGATTTTAGTTGTTTTTAAGCCCTTTAACACTGAAACTATTATCCCAGCATGACAAAATTTTGGTGAGCATATAGTTCATGTAATGTGGTCACATATTTATAGGTTCAAAACCGTTTAGACGGGCGGGTAATTTTTGTGTCCACACTTGTTGATATACAGATATTACTACATGTATCGCTACTTTACACAGATATTAATAAATAAGGCAATGAAAATATCTTGTCTTTCCACGCCTTTATTGAAAAAACAGTATTAAATCATCGGACATACTATGTTTGATGACTTATCGTGTTGAAAAGCTTATTGTTTTTTAACCAAAAATATCAGTCTAAGCTTGCTTTTAGTATCTGCGAGCATTCATTGAACAAGTATATCGTTTGGGGATGTATTTTTGTTTAGTACATTTATTTTAATTAGGTACACTGTAGTTGAATATGGTGAATAAGGGGTTTGATTTTCTAGTTTGTCTCGTACTGTTTTTTATTTATTTTATTCTTTGGCCACTTATTGGGGAGAGTTCGGGTCCCATTTAACTAGTTTACTCCATCACAACTACCTTATGCCTGTTACCAGTCAGAAATAATACTCATAGGTTTCTGTTTGTGTGAAGTGTTATCCTACATGTACCTTTATGTTATTTAATATTCAATATTCAGGTAAGAGCAAGATTATTTTTCCTTTACGCGTTTTATTTATTCGGGTCCGTTTAGAACTTTTTATATGGAGTGTTATTTAAACCTTGTTAAAGGCCTTCTGGAGACCTCTACATTTGCTGATTCATTCTGGTTTTCTCGTGGTTTGAGTGAGGTATCTCTGATATTAACCCATTTCTTTTCATTTCAATATTTAGCTTTGCTATCTTAAAATAAAAGCCCAAGACATCTTACAATTATCTACATAGTCAACATATTTTCACACAGAAAACGTAGACGTATTAAAATCTTTTTTCTGAGCGGGTGATTTAAGTATAAAGATCGAAAGCCAAGTGAATTTATTTTACCAGTTAATAATGTGATATAAAGTGTCAATACTTACCATTTTACGTTGTTGTTTCGTCTTTTGGAACCGAAGTGTACATTATTATCTACGTTTGGAAGAGAATTTCGAAATTTAATATAATTCAGATGACTGTTGCAAGTAGGTAACGGAATATAAGCATGCAAATATATAAAGCACCTGCTTGTGTTAAGGTTAACGTGCACATACAATATGATGAAAGGATATTCATGCCAATAGATGCATGAATAATTAAGTGGTTTTAATTTCTTTTAGTGTTGTGAGCATGTACGAGTTGTTTTAGAAAAGTGTGATATTGATGATGATATAGATCATTTTATTAGCAAAAGTGCAACAGGCAGCAAACATCCAGGTATGTACATGATATTCCAAAGTGCCAGTCAATAACAAAAAGATTGATTGATTGATTGATAGAATGTTGCTTAACGTCCAGTGGCAAGTATTTCATGCATATTCAGGACGAGAGCATATTATTGAATGATGATATTGAACCCTGCTTTGTACAAGACCGACAGGCTGAGCCGGTTTTTTAATGTGCTAACTCACGAAAGCAACAGTCCGCATAAAGACATCCCACTTTACCCAGACATATTATTCTGACTCTGGGCCGACCAGTCTTTGCTCTTAGTCCTTACTGCAGCGTGCTTAGCGGAGAAGCAGCATATACCCATTTTAATGTCTTTGGTTTGACCCGGCCGGGGATCGAACCCACGACATTACGCACTCGAGGCGAGCACGCTAACAATTACACCACCGAGGCGGTAATAAAAAAGTAAATTCTGATACTCGTTGTTTTAAACAACTTAACCAGGTAAAGAGGCAAATTCGAGCACTGCTGGCGAGTGAAAATCTACGAAATGGCCATCAATTACATCACAATTGATATTGGTATTTTTTATACATTTATTGCAATAAAGGTGCCGTTCGCGGGAAAAGTGTTTAGTTTAGTTTTGCATTGTACTCTTTCGAGATTGTCTTTATTTAGATATTCAAAAGATGTACCGGCATATTTTTTGCTTATTCGCTAAATACTTTTTTAGAAATAAATAAATATCTGCCATTTCCTACCCTAAACTTCCCAGAACCAACATTTTATCAAGCGAAACTTCAAGGATTTTCCAACTGAAAAATTATAATCTTTGAATGACTTACTATATTATTTGGAATTTATTAATGTGTAATCTTGGCCAATTTACTGGTCACACTGAATAAGTTCGAATGATTTTATTTATGTTTTGTCAGTGTAAGGTAAGATTATATGTAAATAAATTCCACAAAATTGTTTTAGTTACTTATAAATTCTAGTCAATTTGTTAGAAAATGAAAATACCGTCAAAATTACGGAAAACAAAAGGAACCCTTTGGCCGGAATAATACTGAAGTTAAATAAGGTAGAACATTCATTGTACATTAATTCAAAATCAGGATTCGAAAATCAGGCAAGAGTTTTTTATGCAATCTCCTGCCCACCCAAGAAAAACAAATCGTTTAAGTTTTCTCTGTTAAACAATAAGCATACCTGTCCCTTTGAAATATAAATTATACATAAACACAGTTTCAAAGGCAATGTTCATTCAAACGATTGAGCTATTATATTATGTTCTATTGGCGTTAACACTTAAAATCATTAAAATTGCACTAGAAGTTTCTACTAAAAGTTGCAAAATAAATTTTCCCAATAGATATTGAAGTGGTATAAATAAAGAGAAAAGTGGACAAATCTGTAATGATTAAGACTGAGAGTATTGGTTATATTTATGGTTAGTATCCTTTCGAAAAATCTCCTTTTACATTAACAAATCATAGGCCTATAGTTTTACCCAATGTTTATAATTGACTATTTTGTTTTATAAAGCTGCAGTTGAATACAAAGGTCATTCAAAAGAACAAACGAAACCGACAGCAGTTAAAGACCGGGGACGGTTGCCATCGATACCAAAACAACAAGGAGGACATATCTATGCAGACGTTGATGCAATTTGAAAATACAGGTTTGAAAAATTAACAATGCAGCGGATGTCTTAAATAGGGCAGTAACCCGAGTTTTTGTAGGGGTCAGCATTGCTGATAAAACATATGTTCCTTTTTTGTTTTATGCGTATAGTCTGTGTTGTTTTCCGTTTTGTTCCTGTTCATGATGTTGCTGTATCTATCGACTTAACTTATTGTGTCTGACCCTTTGATTTCGTCTCTTTTTATCTTTGAAAAACAAATTATGAACAAACATAGGTTTCTGATAAGATTTGGTAAAAGAAGAGGAATTTCTGTCACCGTATTACTTTATTTAAAATGAGTTTTCGTTCTTACTGATGTTACATTTAAAATAATCTAATCGGATATTAAAAAGAACAGAATTAGACGAGGAAGTGCGAAAGAAAGAGGGAAGAACAGTCCAGAGAGGAATGCTTACAGTAAAAAAGTGAATCAATAATATGAATAGATCGGAAAAATAGGGTACTACTATTAAAAATTATGAGCTTTGTAATGGATTAATAATTCACTAATTAAGCTACTACCTTGACTGTTTCTTATATTGATATTTCCGTATATTAATGTTGGTAGTACTCCTAAAAAGCTAAATATAATCATTAACACGGTGACAAAACACGTTTATGAAAATGACCATAAATTAAATATCACATATTTAGTATAACAATGTTCAAATGACTCTGAAATTTTACTTTTCAGGAACAATCGAGCCACTCCATCTCATTATACGCATTTAGGGAACCAATGGAATAATATGCATTTAAGAAATAATGACATATGCGATACGGTTCCTATTTAGATGACAATGAAAACGCGTTCTCTAATGTGATATATAGCATAATTAGTAAGATATTATTTTGTTATTCTTTGGTTGTATTTCTGACATGACCATTGTTGTTTGATACATGAAATGTACTAATGCTCATTTCAAATGATATTCCTTAGATTTAAGATGAAACATTACATCATAATTTACCATGAAAATCTCTCGTACAAAACGTGATTTGGCAAAGCAGTGAAAGACAAGATATAAAAGCATAAACAAGCGATGAACCATAAGGCATAACATGCCCTAACAGGAACATGATATAAAGTGAAATGACTTTTGATTTAACCCTTAAACTGTTTATGTTGTTTTATTATTCGTGATAAAGTCATATGTAAATGTACATATATATTTATCTTTGAAAAGAATAGAAACAGATTATGAGTATGTATATTGTTAATTTTAACAATATGTGTATGGTATTTAATGTAGCTTTATCTAATTTGCATAATAAGTCATACTATTATATGTAAGCGAGCCGTCTAGTTTAGTATTTTTTTAAAATTTGTTATGTCTGTTATTGGTTAATATTGTTTTTACATTTCCAATGTGATTTGTTAAAATTCGATTAGTCTCTTGTGATAAATGTGATGCCTTTAATATAAATAGGCCAGTTTTTAACATTCATTACAGCATTTTAAAAGTCAATATCTTGATGTTCAACTTAACCAAGTCACATATCAGAAGTTCCACCAATCAATGACTCTTTTTCGGTTTTTTAATTATTTATTGTGTGTTTTGGGAAGATTACTTTTATTAATTCAAGTTTTGCGTGTCAGTTCCTATTGCCGATCAATGGGAATAAGTATTTATCACATTATCCTACATCTTACATAAGTGTAATTGATTGTTTAAAATTAAGAAAAGAATATTTAATCACCAGCTCCATTGCTTTACAAATTATTAAGAAAACCATAACAGTGTCAATGGAATGTTTTCTGATTTTTAATTTTAATCGACACTGTTGTATTGCCAGTCACACTTGCCAAGAGGAAAAGATATGACGGAAAAACGTGAAACATTAATGAAAAAGTCTCAATCCCGGATATTTTATTTCATAAAATTCAGCGTTAACTATCAATCCTTAGAATATTAATCTTTGTTGTAATCACAAACATGTTAAAATCATTTTATTTTTTAAATAAAATCCACTATTACAGATAACGCAGTTTGATTTTGGACATTGTTTTGTACTGCGTAAACAAAAACACCGACCCCCCAGTTTTTATTTTATTTTCTAAAAATATAAATTTT
This sequence comes from Geukensia granosissima, assembly GCA_032357055.1. Lineage (NCBI taxonomy): Eukaryota > Metazoa > Mollusca > Bivalvia > Mytilida > Mytilidae > Geukensia > Geukensia granosissima. The sequence goes on along the minus strand of JAULBM010111505.1, from coordinate 4,999 downwards.
TTACCTCAACTTTTTTCCATTGGTTCTTTATGGCTGCAAAAATTGTGTATTTCTTATTTTCAGCATTGTAAAATAAGCTGATTTTGTGTATCATGGAAAACACGATAAACTGCCATGAAATATGTCTTTGTTTTCATTTACTTAGTATATTCAATTGCAATGGTTTAGAGTTTATTTCGGCAAAGTATGAAAAAATACTTTCTGTGGAAACATGGGGAAAGCTCCATCAATGTCACCGACCGCACTATTTCCTGATCTGAAATAATACCTCTTGCATTTTTCATCAATATCAATAGATAATCAAACCTAACATGATATATAATACCTTCAATATTATTAACACGGGATTCGTTTTTTTACTTGCGCATCCAAACTCATAATAATATAATACTACTACTACTACTAATAATAATAATTATTATTTTTTTTTATTGTTTTCTTTCTCTTTTCAAATAACTTTGAGATATGTTTTATGTGTGTTAAGCAAAGTTATTGTCAATTTTTTTTATTTTATTATCAAATTACATTATTCAAAATTTCTACAATGCGACATCAAATAATTTAAATCATGCAATTAACAATTGTTATATACAACGCGTCTTTGATCCATGATTCGATTTAAAATTTATCTTCGGTTTTATGATAATTAATTTTTTTTATATTTATTGATACTTGTTATAATCCATTACACTGTTTATTTGCTCGATTGATTATCATATTTTTGAACATTATATAATATATATTTATATATAGATTTTGCATTTATATATTTATATTAAGACGTTTGTACAGATTGATTTGTTGTGGCTGTATAAAGTAGAAATAGGAGATCCTTTACAATATACACAAAAATCTGGGATAATTTGCCTGCAAAAATGACAAATACCATCTATACGCAACAACACATCATGTACTGTGCTCTATCTCTAGATACGCTGACGTGGAAAGGCATCACTCGGTCACCGAAAGCTATATTTTTATATAGCCTAGGTGGCCGAGTGGTCTAGGGCGCTGGACACAGTGCAGGCGATGGAAGCCTGAGATGTCACAGCAGCGTGAGTTCGAATCCCACTGAGGGAAGTACAAAAAATTGCAGGTACAAAATTCATCCCTAACACTGGTTAATTTTCAGACGTTTATTTGATTTTCATGTTAACCTTGTATCATCTGATGCTTCAGAGATCCGATGGTTGGAGGTATATTGTAGTTTGTCACAAATTTAAGACGTTTATATATATATATATTTCAAGGTTAGTGGTGATACAAAACATAAGGAGGCTAACTTCTGAAATCGAAAAGTTGAGATGCCTAGATATTTATGTGGATATATCGATAAGTCGAATGAATATTGTCGGAATATCGACTAAATATGTCTAGAAGGATGACGGACACATGTACTACTTTCCTCCAATATCGCGGTTTCACGTGCTATTCAACCAAAATTGGGCTCCATTTTGAAAAAAATATTGCCACGATACCACAGACAACCACCATAATATAATATCGCTTCAAGTTAGGAAAGTAGTAATTGGTACGTCAGCCCAAATTTCATGCAGTTTGTAGATTTTGTGATACAAGTTGCTGTAAAAATGTTGTTTAATAACTGTAAAAATACATAACGGAAATTTATATATATATATCACCATTTAGACTAAGTAACAGTTTGCATTTGACTACTTTTACAAGAACATAACATTTTCTGTAAAAATACCTAAATTTTCACGGTTACTTGTTAGAAATCGATATGAGCATAAAAAATATCACGAAGATATTTTTATTAAACATTTGTACTTATAATTAATAGATCTTTAATTATGCAAAGTTTGTTTCTTGTGTTTTTGTGCGATCTATATAAAAATAGACAAAATAGTTTCAAAATACAAAATTACCAATGTTAAATAAATCTGGAAAATTTAGGTATGCTATATGTACATTTCAAGGAGTAACCTCTCATCAGTAGCATTAGAACCGAAACATAGGAAGCCAAAGATTCAAATTTAGCAAAAGAAGCACTCAAATCTAAACAAATTGAAATGGGAAGCCAAATCCGATGGCAAGGACAACTACTATGTGCGTTACTTTTCGAGCTCTTTATGTATTTCAATGTTTTAGAATTAAAGCAAATACAGCAAATTTCTGTAAAACATTGTTTGACAACTGGGCTAGTGAATACCCTCATAAGTATTTCAAATCATAAACAAAGCTGTCCTGCTTAACTATTTGACTTCATTAACATCAAACATCAAAATCAGTCTTATTCTTTTCTATATCAAAAACAGTAGTCCTATAATATGAGCCTTCTTAGTGCTTATCATCTGCTTTCAACATTTTGGTCCGATACATGTGTATTTGCATTTTTCCTATATAGAAAGCAGACAATAGGAACTAAGGAGTCTTATATTATAATAAAGGACTACAAAAACATCAGAAATACCACAGTGAAGGGGAACAGAATTTGGCTTACAATGGACCATAACTTAGAGCCATTTACAAATTTGATTAATACATGGAAAGGCACGTACCTCATTTGACTGTCTTGTCTGCAAAGCTACTTAATTTTTTTCTTGCAAACTTTTATTGTCTTAACCAATACTCTTTTTGCTACAAGTGTTTTGCTCTTATGTTGTAAATTTCCCTTGTTTTGATGTATATGCATGAATGAATGTTATAAATATTTTCATTGAGTTTTTGTATCATAATCACAACATTAATTGCCAATCATAGTATATAAATTTATCTTAATTGTTCAGCTCCACAAGAGGTATCTTAATTGACAATAAAACATTTGCTTGTTTGTGTTATGATTCTTATGATTGATTGATTGATCAAATGTTGCTTGTCATCCAGTGGCAAATATTTCATGAATATTCAGGATGAGACCATATGATTGGATGATGATGATGATGAATGAATCCTGCTTTGTGCTAGACCACACTGATCTGAATTTTTAACGTGCTAGCTCATGGAAGCAACAGTCTGCAGGAAGACATGCCACTTTACCCAGACACATTTTTCTGACCCTGGGGTGACCAGTCTTTGCTCTTACTCCTTAATGCTGCTTGCTTAGCAGAGAAGCAGCAAATATCAATTTTAATATCTTTGGTTGGTTTGACCCAGCCAGGGATCAAACCCACAACCTCCCGCACTCAAGGCAAGCACACTAATCATTACACCACCAAGGCAGTTATGATTCTTATGAGACAGCCATTCAAAACATTAATTATAAACATATGTAGGTTTTTCTTTAGCATTCAATAATAGACAAATATCTGTAACCATAAGGCAGGCTGTAAAAGGCCCCCAGAAATAGAATATGATGATATTCAAATGTAACAATAATTGACCTGATAAGTATATGATGTAATGAGAGAGACAAATGCCTGGAATTACCATATCCCCAGCATTGCATTGTGTCAGGGAATAACTGTCTGGTTAACTTACTTAGAAATAAGTTTCCTTCTTTCCAACTGGGAAAGAATTTTTATTTTATGACCATTCCACTGAAGTTCAAATCAAATAAATGGTTTTCAAAATGTAGATCATTCAGAATAATTAACATTTTTGTTCCCATGCATGGTAAACTTATGTCCCAGTTGGAAAAAACTCCGAGGACTGTGTTTGTATCACTCATATGACTGTGCCTTCATCACTCTTTGACCCTTGACCATCGAGTTTATTCGAATACAACCTAAAACTGTTAGAAACCAAAATATTTTATAAAAGAGCATTAAGAGATTTTTTAAATAAACCAATCAGAAACAAGATTTTCCTGTGGCGTCCATGTCTTTGGTCGTCAGAACAAAACATAATGTTCTGGGTCAAGTCTTGTTCCATTCGACCCTGTTATTCCAGAGGAAAAAAACTTACCTTATGTCATCCAACAAAAACAAGAATTTCCAAAGCCAGCCATATTTTTACTCTTTTTGGAATGAAATGAGGAAACTTTGTAAAGGACCTTCCATAGATGCTTCCTGTCAAGTTTGGTTCTGTTTGGCTAAGAAGTCCTTGAAGAGGACCTTTTTAAATTAGTAAATCAGAAACAAGAATTACCTGTTGTAGCCAAGTTATAAGTCTGATTTATACGAAATGAGGAAACTTTGTGATGGATCTTCCAAAGATGCTTTCCATCAAGTTTAGTTCCATTTGGCCTAATGGTTTCAGAGGAGAAGATGAAAATGTTATCAGTTTTTGGACAGAAAACTGATGCAAAGTGATGATAAAAGCTCACACTGATTGCCAACGTGAGCTATAAAACTTATAACTAAAAAAATTGGGAATATGAGTACCTGATGTTCAGAAAAGCCTCTATTGTTAACCTGATTCAACACTGCTGTTGTCTTTTGTTTCTAGTTGTAGACCAGAGTTTTCAAATAATATCCATTTGATCTGTTTGGTTACCCGTTTCATTTGCTCTCAGTTCTCAAAGCTCAAAAAATGCCGAGTCCTATCTTAAACTAACAAAACTTTGTTCCAACATGTCAGTGATGACAGGCACATTGAAACAAGAAGATCTTAGTGTGAATCAAATGATAAAGTTCTGTTGTGGAGGCCTACTTGGTTGGCGGGAAAGAACATAGGATAATATTCATAATTGGTCATTTCCACTAAAGTTTGGTTCCTATCATATAAGCAGATAAGAGAAGTTTCCTATAGGGTCCACGTTAAAACAAGTGATGGGGACGCTAGCTTTTGTGTTGTTATTGGGCCATTCCAGTAGCTTCTTCCAAGTTTTGGTTCCAACTGACCAAGAAGTGTCAGTCAAAAAAGAATCTAATTGTACAACTGTTTAGGCCATCTTGGTTGACAAGTGACTATTACTAGTATTACCGGTAGGAAATGATTGAACAAGTGTGGACACAAAAATGTCTCGCCTGTATATGTGGCTTTGACCCTATAAACAAGTGGACACAATAATTTTCTTTTCAAGATATATCGGCAAGTAATACCGCCAGGACATTTAAATAAAACAAATCAATAGTCAGAAATTTTTGAAAACATG
>JAULBM010111395.1:0-18869 GCA_032357055.1 Geukensia granosissima | reverse complement strand
TTTGCACAGCTATGGATAATTTATCAACGACTAAGTAAGTCTGATATTTTTATTAAGCATAGGTCAATCTATAACATTTTGAAATGTAATCAAATTGAAAAAAGCCAATTTCTGAAGTGAACTGCACCGACAGTAAGACAAAATGTTTTCATTCATGACTGAAAACAAGCGTTTCCCTTATAACACTACGGCTTGCGCACAAGAGGAGACAAACTCTCAGTCAAAAATGATACACCATTCGTCGGTTTATACGAAATGGCTTTGTCTGTCCTCACTCCTCGTCACACAATGGCTGTACCTCATGAGAACTAGCGTAATATTCTTTTTTCAACACACTTTATGCAACAAGTAAGTTATAATAAGTTATATATTTCGAAAATAAAATCTCATTTAAAATACCTACAAAGATTTGTTTTGAAGACTCTCTGTAAATATGAAGAATTGTATAGACTTTATATTTTTAGCTATAATTGTAGTGACCATTTGTTTTTAACTTGCTGATTTAATAAACCATTACTTTTCAATATTGATTAATAACACAGAATGGCAGTGTTTTGCATAATAAAAGCTTCTGCTTTAATATATTCACATTTGACCGACACGATATTTTTAGCTGCTTGATGTATAAGATCTATATGTTTGCCCTTAGTTTGTGATAATGTTTTTCAGCCTAATCTTTCCTTTTAGACTTTTTTATTTGTAAATTTAAAAAAGCTTTTAGTATAGAATATTCTTACATTTAATGTTTATTTCATTTGTTCTCACAACGATATGGCTTAAATATTGTCGACGCGGCGTTAGTAATTATTTAGTTAATGTATTCACGTCTGCAATTTTCTAATATATTGTCCAAGCTTACGCTTTCGTATTTTGTGAGCAAAGCTAATAAGGGATATAACTCCCCCAACCCAACCAAAGTGAAATGTTCGCCACTTGGAATGAGAAATATTTGAGTATTTCATCGACTATACCTGCTGTTACCATTGACAGAAGCTCCTTAAAAAACCACCAGAATTACTCGGTTAATCTAATCTAAGTAACCCATCCACTCTGGTATTATCATTTCTTTTCCAAACGGCCCTGTTGGTGTTCGTTCGTTTCCTATTCTCAAAATATATTTTTGATGAAATAATTTACAAACAAATATAGATCTTCATAAAAGTCATTAATAAAAGGAAATTTTGTTCGTACTAGGGTTTCTGCGTTTAAATTGATTTGTAATGTGAAAATTTCAAAGCACACCTTACTTGGATTTATTCTTTTTATTCTGAAACCAAAAACCACACCAGGTCTTGTTGCCCAAAGTCGTAATAAGTCGTAAACGATAAAAACAAAAAGATTCTATCTGTGATTAGGTTGTTAAATGTTGTAATGATGGAAATGTTATAGCAGGCAGCATCTCATTTGTAATTTATTGCTATTTCTACAGGTGAGGTTACAAGCTACACTGTGAACGGAACTTGGTTTCCGTCAGTTTTCTGCTACTATTAATTTTGTCCATTGATGATTTATATAAGCATAGTAATCTGTCTTTTAGATTTGTATGGTTATTTTCCAATGCAACTTACTTTGAACTTATCTTTAATTGTTTATAAACGAAAGGCAGATGTATCTTTAACATGTTAAATACAGTACGACACTCTGGAGCAGTATCTTACAGCACTTAAAACTTGAGAGTAGAAACGCTGGTCCCAATAAACCAACAGTAAAATAGGATTAACAGAAAAGTACTAGTTTACTAATATTGAATAAACATAGTGAATTTTGATTTAATATATGTACACTGTAATGCGATACCTCCTATCAGTAGCATCGAAACCAAAATTTTTAAACATTAAAAAAGAAGTACACCAATCAAAAATAATTGAAACAGGAAGTTCAATCCAGAGTTCGGACTACTACCAGATGTATAGCATTGCCGAATTTTCAGTTCTTTAGAATTTAACAAATGCTGCAAATTTCTGTACAACATTTTTTCCTCAATTAAAGGAGGTCAACATCTTTTGTCGTGCTTAGTCATAGGTTAATTTACATAACGTCCGTTTCAATTTTTAATCTGTATCGTCATTGAAAATACAAACTTTCATTTCAAATCGATAGGGTTACACCTTTTGTAGATGGGTACTGTACTGTTTGTTGAAATATTATGCTGCAATTTTTTGGAAACCACAAACCTTACCTGGACAAGTATAGATTTAAGCCTAGGTTAACCTGGACCAGTTCATTTATTTAAGGGTCTAGATTTAGCCACAAACTTATCCTTGACCAGTTTATTTTATTTAAGGGTATGGAATCTACCCACAAACTTAGCCTGGACCAGTTCATTTTATTAAAGGTTACGAATTTTAGACCACTAAGGTCAAGCTTACATTATCAGCAACATATTTAAATTCAGTTAAACATCAAACAGTGTAGTTCTTGTAATACCTTTAGATAAAGTTATTTTATCTCTCCTTCCTGCTTTGAATTGACAATACAACATGGACTAATCGGGTTGACATATTGCTGGCTGAAAGTTGTTTTTTTTCTGGTGTAGTGGATCTGACATCTATAATTTAAAGTTTATCCTATATTTCTGAAAAGGGGGTATGTGATGTAATTTTTTGCATCTATATTCCCCACGTGTGAGAAGTTGAAGTCATTGATTGGTCTTTTTCTTGCACCTGGTTTTTGGGTTTTTGGATTTATTTGTATAACATTGTGGCAAGATTTGCTGTATTTTACTTATATATGTTTTATGCTGATTACAAAGAGTGGGATTCCACCTTTGTTGGAGGTCATAAAAGAGATATTAATATTTTTATATTCAAATCAACCAAGAAATTTCATTAAAAATGTTTAAGGTAATTTCCAGCAAAATAATTTTTATTAAGTTTCCTGTACTCATGAAATTCAATTTCAGTATGTATTATTCAAAAAGAGAAAAAATGTGGATCTGAAGAGCTTTTTGATAAATGAATTGAAAATGATTAACTTTTTGTGTCTATTAGTAATAAGGGAAGCTATACAACGGCTATAGAAAAAGGGACGAAATCTCAAGAACGTAATGAGGCTATATCTTTCAATTTACAATTGGATATTTATTTAGTTTACATGTAAAAGAATGAAATAAGAAAGTAAATATGTTGTTTCCTGGAAACTCACATTTTAAATGTAAAGGTAGTAATTACTACACTAAAAATTAATTTTTTATTTTGTTTTTCACTGGTTTTAATAATTACATGAAATTTTATCTATTTGTAAAAGAATCATAAAAAAAGTTTATGTCCGCTGCCGAAAAAATAATAGAATCGAAAATAATTTCATTTTTTATGCTGATTTCAAGATTTATTTTTGACTTTATTTGCTCCTTTCAAACCAATCAAGATTCAAATCTTATTTATGATAATTGTTCGATTGAGCATATATGTCACATCTTAATAATTTTTAGTTAAAATTGAAACTTTTATTATGTTGTTTTTTATTATTGCAGTGAAAATTGTTCCCTAAAGCTTGATGCTTTTTGGATCGGTGCCAATGATATCCTGACTGAAAATGATTTCGTTTGGGAAAAGGGAAATCCTGTACAGTTTTCTTGTAAGTTCTGTATATATACTGTCTTTATTATGTAAATCGTATTTTATTAAAATATGATTAAATAATAAAATCGTCAACACTTTAGATGCAATGACTTGGTGAAGTGTAATTTTCCTTGACGTTTTTTTTATAATTATGAAACTTTCAAAATATCTGGTATTTACTGATCAACAAATCTATTTTAAAAATGGCCAAACCTCATTATTTATTCGTCATTTCTCACTTAGATTGGTTCCCTGGTTCGGAGATAAATAATCATTTCAGTCGTCAACCAAGTGATGATGGATTAGCAAATGAGGACTGCGTTGAAATTCGGCAATCATTTTATGACGGCCATAAAAGCACGACAGAAACTAACCACTTTTTCTGGAACGACAGACAATGCAATGTCAGGAATCCATATATATGTCAGTTCAGTAAAACTGATGGTACGTATTTTGGGATTCTTGTGAACGCTGATTTGATACATGAATAGGAAATATATATATATGTTTATATTTGCTTGTTTTTAAAACATCTATAGTGACTTTACAATGAGGTGACCATGAATTCTTGGTAGCCGTTTGATTTTGAAATATCTGTTTTAGCTGTGATATTATTTCAGTTCTGTGTTTTGTCCAAGACTTTTTTACACCGCATACACCTGTACATTAAAAAAATCGTCATCAATACATAATTAGGAAAATTTTCAACGTCAGGTGTAATTTTATCTTTATACTTTTTGAGTCGTGTCATTCATATCAGGTAAAACAAGCGAGTGTTCCAATGTTGAATACATTTGAAATTTAGATATTTTTTATAGAAATTCCAGCAACAGTGATGCCATCTGTAGTGCAGAATTATACATATTACCTGACCACCAATAGCACAGAGAAAAACATAACCAGTCCTGGATTTCCGGACCAATACCCAGTATTTACAGACATCAATTACATGATTACCGCACCAGTTGGTTATAATGTTCAGTTGGTATTTTACCATTTTGACTTGGAGAAATCAAACACGTTAGTAATAAATATTCTCTACACCAAACACGTTAGTAATAAATATTCTCTACACCTTTGTAAAATAAAAAAAGTAATTATTAGTATTCCTGAGCTTATTAACAAAATTATTACTCTTCATGTCTTCATGTAAGAATCTTTCGTTAGAATTTCAATTCTACTATTTTTACATATTTTTACAAAGGACAGATAGTGCTGATATAATATGCGAATGCATATTAAACGCTTATCCATGTAATATGCCTGCTTAAGGCGGTTTTTAAATAATCATGTGATAATTAAAGAGCCAGGGTTTTCTCACTTTGATTGACAATAAGGTAAACATTCCGAGGAATAATAACAATGATATTGTTTTGTCCGTGTAATATGCAAAAATATGTCCCAAGGTTAGAAGGCATAATGCACTTCCCTCCGTGCCGTGCATGATGCCTTCAAACCTTGGGACATATTTTGGCATATTCAACGGAAAACACAATATTATTGTATAAATAGTCTAGCCAAAAGTCAATGAAATTTACAGTTTGTTAATATTTTTAATTATATCGATTAAAAACTATTCGGTTGGATTCCCGGACGCTTGTCATTAGTTTCTAAATTCATAAGCATTTCTGTCTATTTATGTTGGGTTAAAACTACTGTGATTGTGACCAACTAGGAAAAAGTACTATTTAATTAGAATCATTTATCTTTGTTCTTCACAATATTGGTCAAATGAATAATAGAAACTTCTCTCTTTGTGCTGGATGAAGATTAGTTTTATTATATTCGTTACCAATGTAGCGATTAATATTTCTCAAATCTACTGCATTTCACATTTGCAGGCTTTAGGTGTCAAACCTCTAATTCGCCCTTGGAGTTAGAACATTCGCAAAACTTGTGCTAAATTCACAATATAGTCCCATTCAATACGTCGTATTTTCAAGAACAGTTGATGAATTTATTAAGTTAAATTATATTTGAAAGATAGATGTATTGGAATGAATTGGAGCAAGGTTTGATCAGTTTTAAAAGTGATTGCAAGTATGACGGCAGGCTCCGCAAATCAAGATTGCCAGAAAATAAAAATGAGTTTTAACGGGATTCAGCGTTTCACCAGAAGATTTTAAACCTATCATGTTTTTGTGAGATAGATGATAGGCAAGACATGTACGAAGCAGTGTCTATACGATATTTGCCATGTTAAAGGTAAAAGGGCTAGACTAACTTCAACATTCTCAAATTGAAAATCTTAAAGAAATTAATTCGTTATTTTTTCTTCTTTTGCATCAATATTTAAACAAAAATACCTGACGTGCAAAATCATATCATTAGTCGTATGAAATTTAACAATCACAATTACAATTTTTTATGGGGAGACTTTATCTAAGTCTGAGAAGTTTAAACAAGAAAAGAACCAGAATAATTAAAATAATAAAAAATATTTCAATTAACACTGGCTAGTTTTGATTTTCAGAGAAATTTTACCTGACCCCGAAGGAATAGTTTGTGATGTTATTTCGAATTTAGTTTGGTGAAACACCTGTGTTATCCATTTCTTGATATGGAGTGTTTCCTCTGTGACGATTTACTACTCATGGTTTACTGAAATTTTTCCCACAATTATCAGTAAATGGTTTTGAGATCAATAATTAATTATCATTTTGTAATGATCTAGGATTTGGACTGCACCCAAAGGGATTAATAGTGATTAGACATCACTGTTATACAATCGGAAGTGTCTTTGTCTTATTAAACAACAATGCGAGTTTTGCAATTTTTTTCATTTATAAATTTTTAGATTTTGCAATCGTTCAGGCACTGATTGAAACAATCAAGAAAATAATAATCGTCTTTTGATCTTGATTTTGTACTTAGAAAAAATAAACGAAGGGATTTTAGTGAAGAGACATTACGGGCTATAGACTAGGGAAAGATAACGACAATAGAATATCTCAGAAGAAAAACGAAATTGAACAATTTCCAAATCATTCAATTTTAGAGTAAGTCAATGTGATCTGGAAAGAAGGAAAATAAATTAAGTTCAACACTTGCTGTAATAATCACTCGTATGTTTTGTTAAATTCATTATTGTGAAGAAAAACTAGTTTTTTTAAGGTTTGTGAAGCGGTAAAATCCCGAATTATTACATGTTGAAAGTGAAAATTAGTTATGAATGTATTTCCATTAGGTGCGAATACGACAACCTCACATTATCGTCTGTTTACAATAACAACAATGGCCTGACTATATGTGGAGATTGGAATGAAAAATTGAAGAAACTTAATTGGGTATCGGAGACAAACTTAGCCATCGTCCGATTTAGATCAGATGGGTCTTTATTTAAGTCTGGGTTCTATATATCAGCATCTATTTACAGCAGTAAGTATGACTTAATATCATATGTTAAGCAATACATTATAAGTGTTAAAATTTTAATTAACTTCGCGTTATTAAGTTCTATTCTCTGTATGAATCAGGCAGTTTAAGATAAAAGTGAAGCATTGTAAACGCACACAAAAACTTATAAAGATTCAAATTCAGAATGTTTTGGCAATTATAGAAACTAGCTTTGCTTTTATTCTTATTGTCAGTATTAGAACAATTGTGGAAGAATTGTTCACAAGAAATGAGCTGTTTAGCCAGATTAGAGAGATAACTCCACCAAATATGACTAAATTTACTAAATTCTCTATAAAACAATATCCACAACCACTGAAGCCACTTGGAGAAATATCTGAAGAATTCTTATTCAAAACTTTCACCCGGAAAAATCTTATCCTCAGTTTTCTGTTTTTTTTAATTATTTAATCACTGCCTGAATATACTTAGTTAGTATAACGTGTATAATATCTTGTATGAGTTCAGAACATTTTTTCTTTAGGGGAAAACATGTATGAAACAATGTTCCCATGTTTGAAATGCCAGAGACACAATTCACAATTTTTCTTTTTTTTGCACTGTATAATTTTTCGTTACGCTGTTGCCTTCGTTCGCTATTAGATTTCCGCGAGGAAATTTATTTGTACGCTAAATACATTTGAAAGGATATACTACAGTAAAATGTAAACTGTCATTTGTATGGTTTTTACTGTTAGATGTACAAAACTGGAAACACAGAGATGCAAGTCCAGTGTAGAATACCCATGTGAGAGATCAAAAGAACATACTCAAAAGAAACAAGACAAATTTGAAACATACTCAAAGATAAAACGAAAGCAATAGGAACAAAGGCTTGGAATCCGCGAACTCTTTTACAAAACAGGACTAAATCTAAAAAAAAACATATTGCAAAGGCCACCAACCAATAACCAACAAAACGAAGAGAACATACAAAAACAATACTAATCGGCGGGATATGACAACTTAAATTTGAAACAAATACAGTAAGATAATTTCAAACTGTTCGTCCATGTTCTGTTGGTATAAGTATACTTGGAAAAACAACTGCTTAACTGATAATGATATCTAAGTTCATTTTACATTTATGTGCTTTTTACCTTAGTAGATTGGTAGATGGTTCAGTTTGGTGTTCAGACCTGTTATACTTCGTATTATCATAGACTTGTTATATATTGTGAAGTCTACGGTATTATGATATCGGCGATCATTACTTTAATAAGAAGAATATTTATTGTTTGATATTAGTGATGACTATATAAAATTACGATAAATCGTGATCAAGTCGTTTACATTTTTTGCAGATGAGTACTGCAACAGCAAACAAAAAGACTCAATATACCTGAAGGACACTGGTTGTATTTTACATTTTCTGGACGACAAAGTAACACAGAAACAAGCCAATAACTTGTGCGCCAACGAAAATGCAGAGTTGATATTAAATATGTCAAAAGTTGTGGCTTATTCTATTAGCAGCATAGCAGTATTAGAAAATGGTAAATTATATGCATAATTTAATAAATCTTGTTAATTAAATTATATATATTTTGTTATTTTATAACATACAAACTAGACCGAAGTCTTTTAATTGTTACAGACAGCAGGATACGATACATATTTCTATTATTGATTATTTCGCGATATCGTTTTAAGATAACTTAAGGGTATACAATACAGTTTAGATCCTACATTGAAAACATCTTTAAAATTTGACATTTGGTTAATGTATGAGATTTAAAATTTTTTAAAGACTGGGTTAATAATATCGTTTCAGTCAGTCTTCAAATTTTGATGGTCTTGAAATTTTTATATGTTTTATTGCCTTTCAGTTGCAGACGTGAACGATTCATTTCTGATTTGGTCGAAGAACCTAGTCCAAAATGGTAAATTATTATTACACTTATATTTCAATTCCAACGACAATGATAAGTTTTTCAAATATTCCTAATTAATATTTCACTCTGTGAAAAGCAAGTCGAGTTTTATTTTATTCCAAATTATTCTTTGCTTTATATCATATTAAAAAAAAACATTTTGCACATTGTTATTCACTGCACGATTTGCATGCGAATAAAACTTGAAATATTGAGTTAAAATATTTTGTATTTTTTTTGCAATAAATCATTTTTAAAACACAAAGAACAAATTTAACATCTCAAAATTAACAAAGCTTTATGTTTGCGTCTTGACTTTTACTTCTTGTTTCCAACTCACGATTTCTTCAAAATTTTTGAAATTGACCAGAAAGAACGGCAGATATCTCTTGCTTTGTTGATTTAGGGAAAGTTTGGAATTATTAAGATCGTTGTATACAATAAGTAGCATACATGTGAAAGTGCAGCCTAGAAAGTCAACAGTAATCATTGTAATGAGTTACGAAAATGTTAAAGATTAAAGGAAGATCTGAGGATAGTATGTCTATTTTGCTATTGTAAACAAGAATTTTTGAATCATTCAAAAGAAAAGTCTCTGTTATGAATTTGATGGCAATATTGGTGTTTTTTTATGACAGGAATTTTTTGTGAAGCTTTCGAGATAATTCCAAAAGATAAGGAAGGCTATTTCGAGCCAGTTATACAAATAAAGAACATGTCATGCACACACAGCCTTCCATTTGTATGCATTTTACAACAGCCAGACACAGGTAACAAAAATAAGGATACAAATAAGCTAACATTTAAATATATAGAAAGTTTGGAAGTATAATAGCGGATAGTTTTATCATGATAAAAGAATTCTTATATTATCTTTAAAACGCCATTTGATTTGTCGTCGTCACAGTCTAGATTGTCAGCAATGATTTATCCAGCATCTCCAAAACATAATATCAAGCGTGGCTTAATTATTTTCGATAGTTTTTCAGCAAGCAAAACTGTTAACACTTATATGCTTCTTACTACTTTATGTCTTATCCAATTCCTGATAAAAAAAAAACAAAATACACAACATAGCTCCTAAGGCTAAAAAACAAAAAGAATTATGGTTTTAGAATTGTTGGAAAAAATTTCCAAATATCTCATTGTATTACGGCAAACACAATTATAAGGTTAATTCAGAGCATCCTACAAGTGGTAAAATTTTATTAGAAAACCTTTACCTACTATGATTAAGGCACATTTTACCAGCAGGATATTTAACTCCTCTGGTTTAGTTAAGACTATATAAAATCTTTTTACTGGAAGACTCTGAGAGATGAAGCATTTTTGTAGAAGATTATTAAACTACACTAACTTTGACTTAGAACCTTAAAGGAACGCGCGGTGAATGAAACAATTATCTTCAATATAGAAATAGAAAATGTGGTATGATTTTCTACAAAACAGACATCCAAATAATATAAATTACAAACATCTATTGTTAACCTCAAGGCCTTCAACAGTGTACACAGATCCATAACTAAAGCTGAAAAAGACCACAAAATTAATATGTGATGGCATTCAATTAATATTTTTTATTCTTCCCGAAGCATTGTTATTAAGTTGAAGGGGAAAAAGTAAAAAGAATTCGAAGTTACAAAGGGGTAGACAGAAATCGTTGTCAGAAGAAAGGAAAGACCATGATCAACAACATGAAAGGAAAGACAAATATAGTACACACAACTCTATACTGAAAACTAAAGCTGGATTAACACGAACCCTAAAAACTGGGCTGAGTTCAGGTGATCCGGAAGGCTTAGCAACTGCTCATGTAGTACTCAACATGTTACTCAGTAGTCAAAGTCGGTGGTTAATCACAACTGATGTTTAGTCTTAGCCGTCATAGAAACGGATTTGCAGCCACAACAATGACAAGATATTCAATGTCATTGTAAAATGGATATTTCGTACCTGTCAACCAAATCATGATTGCGATCGAAAATTGGTTCGGTAGCTTTCTTGTCAGCAGCAACCCTCTAAAAATTAAATCCTAACAAGAAGGAACTCGATGAATAAATCTTACTTGCTGTGTGTCTGGGGATTAAATGTTTGTGTTAAGCTTAGAAAAATTGATTGAGTAAAAATATTTATTTCAGAAAAACAAACGAGGAAAGTGAATTGTACTTCACCTAAGGGCAAAGTTTCAATGATAAGAGATAGAAACGGTGATTACAACAACAGCCGCAGAGTGATATACGAATTTAAAGCACCAACATTTCACCGCATTGTGGTCGAAATCTCATTTATTGACTTAGAATTTCAGTCAGACTGTTTATATGATGCTTTACTTTTTTCCGGTTTTATTAATATTACAACATTGTGCGGTTATAAATCATTGGTGCTGCCACTTTATTATACATCTACGTCAAACATAGCTTCTATTACATTCCAAAGTGATGAAAGTGTTTTGGGACAAGGTTTTAGCTTTAACTGGATGTTTGTAGACACTGTTAGGTGTTTTGATATAAATGAAAATATGGGATTGATTCAGTCATTCAACCATTTGAACCCGTTTTCTGAATCGGTTCATTGCTGTTCTGAAATAAGCTCACCTATTAGGTCAAGAGTAGTTTTGGATATTTTTTATTTAAAATTTAGTCTAAAGACATCTTGTGTCACCATTTTATATTCCAACACAAAATCAAAACATTTCTGTGGAGATGATACAAGTGACCAGGGAACCATTATTTCATCAACAAACTTAATTGGTTTGTGTCTGCAAACGGATAGAATCTACCCGCATGATGGACTGAAAGCCAATTTTAGGATTGGTATGTATACTACAAGAAAATGTTATTTTCCATATAATTCGTCTTTATCATTTTGATCCAGCTCTTCATTTACGCCAAATAATAATTCGTGTATATTTTTGTAATTTCCCATGTATGAGCACTGGTAAAGAATACTCCATGTCAAAATTTTGTGAGATGCATTTTTAGGTAAACTTTGTTATATATGCTTTTCCATTTTTGTTTTTTTAATCAAAATAATAACTTATTTCTCGCTTACAAGTCAGCAATATACAGCACGTCATATCGTTATCTGGCATTGAATTTCTCTTCGGAGATTTAACATTGAGGGCCGGCCATCTTCGTTTTTAGCAGAAGCGCTGATGTTTGACATAGTTATATTTTTTCGAAAAGTAATCAACTTCGAATAACTCACCCATGTCCAACTACAAATTTGTATTCGCTCCTTTTGAAAAGCTCTTAATCGAGTAATTACGTTTCTAAGTAAAATAATTTACATATAACAAAACAAATAACACGAAGTCAAACAGAAAACAAAAGCAGACAAACTGTAGAAATAAAACAGAAATTCACCAAATCCGACAAGAGAGAACCTGATTTACGATAAATATACTTGGGAAAAGAAGACACCTCTCTATTGAATGCTGGGAGGCACTGAATGCAAGCTCATGGTAAGATTCCAGAAGACAACACATCAACCATATCAACACGAGGTATCATCAGTAGGTCCGACATTTAATAATTTGTTGTCATTTAAAGACAAAATGGATGCGAAAGTTAATTGATATCTATGTAAGGCACCAATTAGTTTATCAATAACTGTATCAACAAAATTAAGTTATAATTTTCTGACTACAATGTCGAACTTTTACCCTTTGTGGATAAGTTGGTTTAACATGCAGTGGATCACTTTTCAATTTCTATGATTTATATGTAATGTTTCCTTAGAACGTAGGATTTTATATCCCTTGTATCAAATTTCTACAATTGCCTCAATATTTTGCATGAAATCTTTCAAGACAAAGCTTTCAGAAACCTGATATATTATGTATCCCTGCTAAAAAAAGTTTACCATTAAGATGAACGTTGCGATCATTATAGTCAGAAACTTTGGTGCAAACATGGGCAAACCAAACTAGTTGTGAAATGTAAACAGCAAAAGAAGGTGCCAAATGCACGTCTTAATTAAGAAACTGAAAGTTAACTTTAGAAAAAGAAAATTTGTTCCTTTCATCATAAATTTTCAAATCTGAAAAAAATATAATAATGTCCTGTTGTTTGATGTGTTGAATAATGCCAATTGTTAGCGTGGGAACGATGCTTTGTGTTAAAAAATCTTCAAAGTGTCATCCTTTAAATTTTGTATTGAAAATCATTTACAGTATTAGAAATTACTTCAACAAATTTTCGGTCTTACAAATTTCAGACTCATCCTCAACATTAAAAGTTGAAAAAACTATACGGCTAGAGGCAAACACAAGTGATGTACGAAACAGTCTCAATTTCCCAGATTCTCCACCCACCAACACCATCCAGACGACTCATTTAGTTGCACCTACAGGATATTACATTGAGTTAAATACGACATACGTAGTTCCTTACAAGGACGAGAATTGCACAGCAACATCTTTCGTGGTAATTGATGACACTTTAGGTCGGAATAGAACAATTCCTCTTCTGCAGTCAACGTGCGCTAACGGAACAAAAGAATCAGTTGTTATCCAGTCGCATCTGAATAAACTTGCTATAATCTTAACTGTAGGAGATCAGTCCAATGACTTGGACACTGTAAAATTTAACACCAGTGTTGTTGCTAAACAAGGTTAGTAAGAATTCTATGCTATTAATTCTTTAATCTGCTTAAACGTTATTGTTGGTAACAAAAAATTTCACAGTCACAAATTATTTATCAATAGTATGAGCCGTCCATTCAGAAAATAGGTTTTGGTATCTATTTTACGCAATTTTAGCTCACTTGATTAACTGTATTTGGAATTACCATGAATCATTTAAGTTATGAGCAAAAATAAAATAACAAATCAACCCCTCATTAAACTACCGTCATGTAAATTAATAGTATAAATTAGGTAATCACTCACAATTTTCATTTTAGATGATAATTACTTGTCAAAAACCAGGCATTTTCCAAACACTCCTTTTACTGACTGTTTGGAATCGACATGTTTGAACGGAGGGATCTGCCAGAATGTTTCATTGGACGAGTTCATATGTTCATGTCCAGTTCAATTCACAGGTATGAATGAGAAACTAAGGTGGATTCTGACACTGTAGCAAGAAACAGTATATGGGGAGAAGAGAGATAACTTCATAATTTCATATGCGAATGACGTTTTATCTGCCCTTTTAAAAATATATGAAATTTTGCAAAAGAGAAAAAATCTCAGGTATTTTTTCCATTAAGAAAGGCAAAATTTTAGTTGTGTTAAGTTTCTATAAAGTATTTTGTTCGAATGATAACGATTATAAATTATTTTTTTATTTTTCATTAACAATTAATATTATCGATTATCACAGAATATGCTTACGATTATTCACTTGTGATAATATTTTTCCATTATAACTTAATGCAAGTTATCTCAAATAAAAATAGTTAAAGTGCACAGACCCATTTAATGTTTGTTTGTTTGATTGGGGTTTAACGTCACTTTCAATATTTTAGTCATATTGCGGCGGTCAGTTTAGTGGTGGAGGAAGCCCGAGTATCCGGAGAGAACCACCGACCTTGGGCAGGTAACTGACAAACCTTATCACGTGCGATGCGAGTTAAACTCAACCCATTTTTGTATGGTACAAAGTCAGGCGAGAACTCACGTTGTATAGGTGATAGGTTACAGTGATCTCTACCGGTAAGTTTAAATCGATTTCCAGGACCACTCGGCCCCCCAGGCCCCCCAGGCCCATTTAAGGATGACCACGAGATATGGAATCATGCTATACGGAGCATACAACTTAGAAGTATTTCAGTCGTTGCTCGACTTATCAACTAACTCTGACCATTTTTTCATCATAATGCGAAACGTTATGCGAACATGTATTTAAACACTGCTAAAGAATATTCTCTACAGCCAAACTAAGTTTATCATGGTGCCAAATATCAAATGCTTTACTAATTTGAATAAAAAGCTGAATCATTGTTATAAGGTGATTCCATGATACCATTTCATACATCTTCAACCTTCAACGGAAAAGTTAAATAAAGTCTAACAGTCTTTCTTAACATGGAATTTTTAGAAAATTTATTTATCCTAGTGTAATTCGATTTAAGGGCTTCGTTTGCTGTAGATAGATCTTGTACTTCCTATGTTCTGGTCATAATGCTAATGATGAAAATACTCATTGAAATGTACATATAGCATTTCAAACTCCACCGTATTTATTCAACATTGGCAAATTTGTATTTTGCAAAGTACGAGTAAAATATTTGTTTCAAAGTTTTGTGATGTATCCCACCAGCTTCATTTTCTATTTTAGGAAATAGATTAAACTGTAATAAACGAAGTTTGAAGTTTTGAAATACTTAAAAGGAAAACAAAAATTCATTGTGTTTAAATTTTGAACTAGCTATCAGAAAAAAAACTGTATATTTAGGTCGGTAAACCATATTGGCTCTTGTTGTATTTTTAATTGACTGCATATTATGAATCTCTGTTTAAAGTGAAATCTTATCAGTTTGTCAGGTTTGCTTAATGTCGTTTCGTCACCTCCAAGTCGTAGATTGGGGTAAATATTGAGAGTTCACAATCTTCCTTAGCCTAGCCACTTACTTGTTGTGACTGCCGTTAGCCAGAAACCTGTAGTTCAGTGATGTCATTGTTTTTTTTAACTCAAAAACATTTATGGAAAATCAAATATGCTGACTATTGTTATCACATTTTATTTTTTGGCCTCTCACAGCGTTGCCTTATGGTGTGGATCTTTGTCCATTATGGAAGATTGTTGATGGTTGTAATTCATACTTTTTTGGTGGCTGTCTCGTAGATAATAATAGCACGTGTCCCCTATAGAGTCCTTATAAAGTGTCCAGATAATGTGGCACGTCTTCGTGTGTACTTTTGGCTCGTGTACTTTTGCGTGCTTGTAAAGAAGGACTCGCTCATTAATATTTTTTCTTATCTTGAATAACTATTATATATTTCCACTGGACGATAAGCAACATTCATTCAATCAACAAATTAAATAATTTCTTATTATTATCCATACTATTTTTTATTTTTAAGTTCAAAATTATTCAAAGGTATGAGCTGATATTTTTAGCTTTAATTGCTTGTTTCAATTGTAATTTATAGAAAATTATTACATGTAATTTAAAACAATAGCAGGTTTTGCAGTTAAGGATTAAATTCAATAATGGGGATAATTAGATATTATAACCATGTGTAAATTCTCCACTGCAGGCCATAAAAGCGTGGTAATCCTTATATAGCGAACATTTTGAAAAACAAATTTGGACTTGGATGTTATGAAATACATCGTTGTTGGTAAAACTAAAAATACTTTGTTCAAAGCAACACAAAATACAAAAAAATATACAGAGGAGGATTTTACAAAAATGTTAGATTTCCTGATTGACAACACCTTATTTCAGTTTGGTGGGCGAGTTTTCGATTAGAGGATAGGCATTTCAATGGACATTTATATTGCTCCTCTCCTCTCCGATCTATTTCTTCACTCGTTAGAGGCAGACTTTCTTAAGAAAAGAAAACCTTAACCTTTATTTCAGTTATTTTTTTCTCTTAATTTCCGTCATATAGATAATGTTCTCTCACTGACCAATTCTCGAATTTGTGCTAATTTGCAACGCATCTTCCCAAATGAGCTTAAAAGGCACAAACGCCACTTCAAAATCTGCCTCATACCTTGATCTTCATCTCAAATTTGACACTGGAATGCTTCACACAAAACTATATGACAGACTTGATGATTTCAACTTTATTAGTCCAATAGTCAACATCCCGTTGATTGGCAGTAACATTCCAGCTGCCCCTGTGTATACATCTTCCAGCTCATACATTTTTCAAAAACATGTGTAAAAATACAGCTATTTTCTAGAAAGAGCTGGGTCGTTGACACCAAACTGCCCAGACAGGGATATGTTGCTTCTTGGTTGAAGTCATCACTTGAAATTTTTACAATCTTGTCTGCCGGTATGGAATATCAGTTTCGCAGATGAAATAAAATAAAATAAAAAAAATAAAAATAAAATAAAAGAAATAAGTTAGGTTGAACATAGTTCAAGAAACACTCGAACTTCATGTTAGTGTACTTTAATTTTTTCTTAGGGCAAAGCAACCAACACCAAAAGTAAAATTCTGCAATGCATTTATTGACCTATATAGGTTCTATTTTATTAGTTTTTGCGTAAGAATATGTGAATATGTACCTCGGATACACAAAACTATAGAGATCCACTGTAAAAAAATGTACAGAAAACATTTTTTTATTCGAAAGTAACTTCCAACTTAATACGCTTGTTTCGAATCATTTCTATTCCGTCTACCGGCTGCGCCTTTTTCATGTCATTATGACGAAATGTTAGGCAGACAGCTTCCGGTGCCCGTGTGAGTTAAGTCATATTTGCGTGTAAAACGTCAACAAACTCCTTTTGAAATTCAAGAACATAGAAAAGCATTCAGCTTACATATTTTAAAAATTCTAAGTTGAGGACCGTGTATACATCACATGTCAAATAAAATAAGGAGTGGATTATAGTTGCAATGCATAAAATTGGCAGTACGATGCCTTACATTCCAGCGATGTCAGTGGTCTGTGAGACTAGAGTTCAAAAATGTTGACGGAATAGAAATGATTCGAAACAACGTTTTTTTTGTCAGTTTATGAATTAAATTAAAATATGCATCGAAGTGATTCTATATTAATTCACGTTTGACCTAATTCGACTGGTATAATGAAAAGTTTTAATTTTTATGTGTTCTAAATCCACTGTTCTATTTAAAGTAACTATTGTTCTGGATGTTTATGAACAGGAAGATATGCAATCATTTCATTATTAAAATATAGAAAGACGCTCTTCCATTAAAGGGATGTTTTGCCAAGTAACGTGGTGTGAATTAGACGTTTGTCAGTATGGTTCGTGCATCGTTAATGACCAAGGTTACCGTTGTAAATGTAATCCTGGAATTTGGGGAGATACCTGTAACATGACGTCAGCTGAGTGCGCTCAAACAATGTGCTCTGGAAATGGTGTGTGTATTGTTGATATAATATCTGGCAAGTCTTGTAGCTGTAACAGAGACTGGAAAGGTATTGTATAGTATGCTTTATTTATCTTATATAACTTATGTATGAAAATAACTTGATATTTTGTGGACAACATGCCTTCCTCACATTTAAAAATTGAAAGCATCACGCAAGAAATTTTTATTTTGTATAATCTCTTAAACATTTTGGTATATAATTTGTCGGAATAATCAAAGGCAAACAGAATAGAAGCGCAGGTTTCACAACCTCATTTACCAAAAATTTAGTAAGCATACGGTTTTTGACCTGTGCACAACATCAGGTTAACCGGGTTCAAGTAAATCTGAGAGCCAAATTTTAAGGGCACCCATCATTTGGCTCGAAGTTGAGTGAAAGGAGCTTAAATTTTTTCAACAAATTGTTTTGTAAGAAAAAAGTCATCTTGTTTTGAATTTTAAAAAATATATCACAGAACTGAATCCGATAACATTATTTGTTTGTTTTTGGTTTGACGCCATTATCAACGTATTTTAAACACATTTGGGTAGTTTTATTTGCTATTCCGATTACTATTGTAATCTCTCCTGCAATTGCATTGACCATTCAATTTTACCTATTTCCTGCGTGAATGAACCTTATTTTTAATGCAAGGTTAAGATAGTTCAGACAAAATAGTTTGAACTATATTGTAAAAGTTACCACCTAGAATGTTGATATACTATCTTTTTTCAACTGTCAAAGAAATGTTGTTGTTTAAATTCCTAATATATTTTTATCAACTCTTCGGTGCTTAAAAAGAAATAAACATGTATAAAATGCCTCTAAAAGTGGTTTTGGGGATATAATTAGAATAAGCGACTCATGTCAATTAACAAACTACACCACACCTGAAAAGATCACATGTGACGGACAGGATGTTATTTATAATTACTTCCCAAAACGTCTAGGTGTCAATATACTAAATCAACCAATCAGATTAAGAACATACGCAAAAATAGTGCAAATCAAAACAAAGTATTCTTACTCGA
>JAULBM010111285.1:0-18870 GCA_032357055.1 Geukensia granosissima | reverse complement strand
ATGCCACGTGCGTGAAAATAGTCACTGTGTTTCATGCGATATGAAAACAGGTAACCCAATCACGTGTTATATGTCTCTACCAATAATAAAACAGTATTTAAATGAAATACTAACATACTGTAATTATTTATGTATCAATGTTGACAACATACATTGTTATTTAAGATCAGTCGAAATTAAAAAGAATTCATTGAGAAATATTTATATTGATATATCTTATTTATTGTGGTATATAATTAATTATTATCCCATTATACATAGAGATGACCCAGCGCGATCCCCAGGTGGCGGCAATGTTACCTGTTTGTTTGGGGAGGGGTAGCAGGCCACGAGACCGTGGACCATAATGGGTGGCGTTTGTGGAGAATGCCACGCTCCATGCAGTTTTACAAAAAAATTCTTTTTGTATATTTTGAAAAAGGGAAGGCTAATGCGGCTATGAAATACCAAATGTTTGGGACAATGTCCCACCTATCACTCCCATTTTTAAGCGGCAGTCAAAAGTTGTTGCCCTTTTGTGTCCCAACCCTCCCCAACTTTCGATAATTTTGAATTCGTTGAACTTGTTCTAGTCCTGAATATGCATGAAATATTTGCCACTTTACGTTAAGCAATCAACATTCAATCAAATTTCCTTTGTTAGATTTTCTGACTGAAAACCTTCCTATTTACTTTTTACAAGGATGAAATAGGCGGTAAGGTGCCGGTCCTCTTTTGAATCTAAAATGATAAAAAGGAAAAGTTTGGACTAAATCTTTGCCCTAATCACCAGTGACATCGAGAAAATTGATGAATCAAGAGTAGCCCATTTCCAAAAGTCTGGATTCGCCTCTGTTTAATTCCTTTATTACGCATGTTTAAAATATCAGATACTACAACTGTCCTGCAATCCCCGCAAAGAAGAGGTGCCATAAAAATTCCATTTGCTTTTGAGAATATGTAGTTTGACTTTACGAAATATTTCCATTTACATTTATCAGCGAAACATTTTTTCAGAAGAAAAATAAAAAAAACAAACTGAAAATGAAACATACAAACGGTGAAGCAGCTTAAATAATTAGATTGGGATCTAAATCAGGACGAACGAAGAAACAGTAAATACATGTGAAATAGACCAAATGTACATCTAAAATCTGGTCATGATATATAAGAAACACTCTCATAATCTCTAAGTTAGGCACATCAGGATTACAAGGTACAACATTTTTCGGTTTTAAGGAAACGAACCTGTGGCTTCATATCTGCAGGGAAGTAAATGTAATTGTACACTACGTAAATAAAGTATCAGTAATCAGAACTATTAATGGCGATAAAAAATGACATAATGACGTCACAACTGGGTTGTTTGCACCGCCACTATTCACGGATTACATACAAATCCATAGGCAAAATAAATCTAGAAAAGAGGGTTCTTGTTTCTATCATTTTCACATTTGATATCCTGTCTAAGTTTGATTTTACACTTAATGATCTCAAATTCCAACCTTACAACAATCCGTCAGGTGAAGATAAAGTTATGGTGACATCTTATTCAGGTGAAGATAAAGTTACGGTGACATCTCATTGTATCTTTCTCTATATCGTTTGCCCGGTCGGTGACATTATTGTTAATTCTTATATTTTTAGTCTAAATCAAGTTACTTAATCCGACCAGTCTTACTACAGAATAATTGTAAAACGTAATGGAGGGCTCTACGCCTGCGTGTCATTCCCTGTTTCACAGTAAATGCTCCCGAGCGTACATGTACCTGGTGAAGGTTAATTGATAAAAGCGCTCGTACGCTGTTAAATGTAGTTATTTACAAGCGTTGTCTTTTATTTTGTCAACTATCTGTTTAATAAAAAGAGAAATGCAAGGCACTTTTTTAAGAACTTGTTTCGTGTCCGGTGGAAATATAAAAAACGAAAGATCACAGATTGACACATACACAACTTTCTACTTTTGGCTAGCGTGTCTGATGAAGGTAAATCCAGAAAAAAATATGTGGATTGTGTCTTTCTGGTATATATTTCTTTTTTTAATATTATGATCGATAATTTTGGCTGCATTATTTTAACCTTAAATCTTTTTATTAAATTTAACCTACAATTTACATACATTTTACATCTAAACTAGTTCACGATGTTTTAGACAATGTGTCTTTCAACAGTATCCATTGTTAGATTTGATTTATTTTTTAAAATAATTTTGGACGTTTATCATCGTTTTTGGCATTTTCAAATTATTGGTAAGAATAGTACATGTTTTGATGAACAGAGTTGAACAACGATGCACGAGTAAATTTGCAGATAGAAAGCAAGATAAATTGAACACAAAACTCTAATTTCTAATGTACAGGGAACGATTCAATTAAAATATTCTCATTCATATTTTCTTAGATATTTTTCATAATTGATCTTCCAAAATTCACGTAAACCGTCTATTTGTTATTCTTCGTATTAACATTTAATATAAGGCTTTACAATATTAATAATTATTGAAAAGTGTTCTCAAATTATGGTAAACGGTTTTTTGAATAGTTTCTGTCGCTGATTTAGCAAAATAAATATTATAGTTTATGGATTTATCTTTTAGAGAAGCTACCGGTATAATATATTTCAAGTTTAATAACAAATATAGTATCCAAAGAATTGTTTTATCACTTTTTAATAATAAAAGAATAAATTTCATTATTTCGTTATTTATTGTTTAATTTTCTCTTCATTTTTCAATGATCGGTCTAATTTTATATTGCAACGATAAAGTTCTTAAATATAGATTCATCTTTTGCAATTTCAAGAAAACGACAAGTAGGATAAATATAAAATTTTGTGTTAACACTTTTAACCTAAAAAGGAGTTTACACATAAAAAATGAAATTTTTTGTCCGGCTTGAAAGGAAAATAACAGCGATAAACTCAGTGGTAGTACGAACGACAACTCGTGTGACAAAGTCGTGACGTCATCCGTAAACAAATGAAGGCAAGGCGAGTTTTCAGTAAAGAAACAATTGAAACATGCTAAGAATTATACTAATGTCTTTAGTTACTTACAGACAAATGTTTTGCCTGCTAGAAGTAGTTGTTTCAATCAATCAATTGGATTGCGCTGGAAATATCACGCAGAAATTGAACCAATGGTGGGTTAAAAATATTACTAAAATTTAACCAACCGATTAATAACGCTTAGAATAGGAGAATAATTTGTCTATATTATATTTCTGCAAAAATTATCTAAATTTTAATAAGCTTTTAAATTACTAGTTTTAACAAAACGGTTTCTTATTACAGACACAAAAATTAATTACTTACTGTTCCATTTCGAGTAGGGTGTGCTCGATGTTATACTGTTGTTTATGTGTGTGTATATGTTTCGTTCCGTTTGATTCAGCAATATGTTCATTAATGGTTTGTTTGACTCTTCTATCAGCGTATACTGTCTGAGAGTAAATAAAATCTTGAATCTTGAATCTCATTGTATAAAACCTAGCTGTGTTTTTAACATGTGGTTTCTTCTTTTCCAGAATAATTCACAGGGAAAAGTAAACAGACGTACAATAATTGCACGAGTGAAATTCTTTGTATCAATATCATAATTGATCCCGACAACAGGTTTTAAATTAAAAACCAGGCCTGTTTTATTTATTTTTTATTTGAAAAAGGCAAGGATTTTTCGAAATGCAAGTTAAAATGACAAAGTTCACAAAGTGTATTTGCCCGTTTCCATATAATCGGACCTTAAATAAATACAGGGATATCAGTGAAACATTTTCTGGTAAATGACAGGTGGTGTATTGATTTGGTCACCTTGTGCTACGTTTTGATTGTGGTCAATGGTTACTGATGACAGGTGTCTTTTACAGAAAACATAATTACTCGCCTTTAATTTGTATATTTCATTATGTATGCAATAAGAATGTTTTTCTTCGTAGAGTAATAAGAAATATATTGATTGCAATCATATTGCCTGTAAAGGAAGCGTGACAATCTGTTCGCTATCTCCGTCATAAAGTTGTAATCAAGATCTTATCGTCTTCTTCCATACCCTGATATAAATATAGTCGGATTCAAACATTATATGGCCAATGTGGAGAGTGTCGATCTTTAACGAGGCAGACATATTTGTTCAACATTTTTGATTAAGATTAGGTCGATTGTCGTGCTGTAGGTATAGTTTCACATTTGGTATTTCTGGGCCTTTTACAGCTTCCGTTATGGTATTAACTCTGGTTCATTGTCGAAGGCCATAATGGGACCTGTAGAAGTTTAAAATTCTACTGTCATTTGGTGGGTGGCTATCTCATGGCCAATCATGCCACATCTCCTATTTTTATATTATCATTCTGGGCAAACTGATATCGCCCCAAGTTGGTGGGGTCAATTATTCTTAGATATCATATTAAGGCCAAATAAATTTTAAAACTATATTTTCATTCACCTCTTGATATAAAAGTAGGGCGGGTGGGGGCATTTTATTTGTTATTTTTTATTTTTATGTCACAGATATTTCCTACAAACAACCTTAAAGGATAATTAAATGTATATAATTTGTACTTTACTTTACAACGATATGTAGTAAAATCTATTAAACCTAAATCAGACCAGAGTTGGACACAGACATTCTTGGAATTGTGACTATTTTGACTTTTTATTGGCAATGGAAAATGAAAATATTCAAATGCACAAAGCAATCCATCTATGGTTTAACAACTCATCCGTCTGGGAGCATTAATTTGCTGTGGAGGAGGTAATTACTTTGGACCCTTCGCCCGTCCCTTGGTTTAACTATACACTTGTACAACGGTCCTCTACAATTCTAGTTTGTGGAGCTTGACAGTTAATATATTTATATTGACCTACGACACTTATTTAAATGTAGTTCCCTGTTCCCAGTTATTTCATCTTTCGTTAACATATTATTTCTATAAAAATATAATTATTATAATGATAATACAAACAATAATTATAATATGATTTAGGAGTTCAATGAACTGAGGCGATCGAAAAAAAGTGTTCAAAGCACTTTGTATTTAAATGTAAAATAAATAATGGGTGCCTACGTTTTAATTCCTTTCAAAAATCCCATCGTAATTAACAATCTGTCCATTTAAATATAAATGCTCAAAGTACCTTTTACACTAGAGACATTCTTATTTATCAAAGTTCATCACGAATTGATGGCGGGTTGGTACAAGTCGTGCTCTATAATGCGTCTTCCGTTGTTTGCAAAAAATACAGACGACAATAGAATTAATATCCTATACATTTGTTAGCATTTGTTAACGTATTGTCTTAAGCCACCTGTATTACTGTCTAATGAATTGGTGATATTTGCCTTCAATGAATATCAATAAATAAAAGAAAAATATTTGGGAATAGATTGAAATGACATTTAAAACAAAAAGCCATTAGAATTTTAAGAACTAAGTCATTTTGGCTGGGACTTTCAAAGGAAACGTTGACAAAAAGAGTAGAAAAATGGATGGACAGTTTTGTAAAAATGTAAGTTAAATTAAGAAATTTGAAAAAAATCTTAAAGGGTCAGTTTTCATTTTTTTGTCGAGAGCAACATTTCCGTGATAAAGAATAAAATGCTGGAAATGTTTGCAATGTTCATTTAAATTCTTTAATGTGATATTGGTACTTAACTTTCTACTACGATTTATATAGTTGGATTAAAATTTACCCGATGCAGACAATAATTATTGAAAAAGTATAGATTAAGGTGCATGTTTCTGTTTTCATAAATTGTTAAAAAACATTTTGATAAATGTACCTTTTATGGAGTACCTAACAAAATCATTTAAATAAATTTCAATAAATCACTTTTTATTTTGTGTTGATATTTACTTTGAACAATTAACAAAACCAATGATTTAAAGCAAATTTCAACTATACATTTTACTTGAATAATTTCATTAGATATAGAAATTTTATCGTCAAAAAGTTCGATCATTGAGGTGCATTAATTGCCATATTAAACGATACATGCTCAAACGTCTAGAAGATTTTATAGAGTTATCTCCCTTAGCTGTTTTGTTGTATGTTGAATCTTTTATGTTACAGTACGTGCCATGTTTCGTGAAATTTATGCTGTCGATTGGCTTGTTTGTCGACTAGTTCCCTTACTTCTGGCACTACGATTTTTTTATGTTTTGTCGTTGTAGTAACGGTTGTCTGGGTCACTCAACTAGGTGGCAAAGAACAGGTTTCAAACTCTCTTTGCATTTCGCTCTGTATATAAAAAGAAATAAACGCTGAGTACACGATTGTTCATTGTAAATTCAAGTAGATAACGAGTGTCACGTTTTTCAAGGAGAAACCTCTCATTTTTAGTATTAAAACTATTATTTATACAAAACTGATTATATTCTTTTAAATATATATTTATCTAGATGAAACTTATCTCAAAAACTGTCATTTTTTATGAAATATTTGGTGTAAACAACAGTGACCTAATACTTTTTGCACGTCTCTGTAGCTATAGGATTCTTAATTGTTAACTATGTTATAAGTTTACAAACTGTTCAAAAGCTTAAAAAATGGTATATAAAATAGGAGATCCATGAGACGGCCATCCAGCTCACAATTTTCTAGTGTAATGTTTAATCTCAGCATTGAAAGTAATAACGCGCGCATTTGTTTCACTGATTCAAAAAGAACTGAAAGATCAGACATAATGGTCAAGCAGACCTCGAGAAAAACAACAAGATAAACACTACATATACTATAAACAAAACAATTAAAACAAACATATATCACCGATTATTATTAATAAATTGAAAACCAATTTTGGTTGTGAAAAAATGTTCAGGAATGAAATTATTTTACTATGAAATTTGAAAAAGAACTCGGAAGTCGGATTACAAACGTATTGCAGAGGGAATAAGATCCTTGTTTGGATATAAAGATATAAAACCCTAAATATAATAAAATGACAAACTGTACATTATGCAAGTAAAAACTTGATTGCCCTTTATTGAAATAGAACAATAAAAATAGGAGATGTGGCATGATTGTCCATGAGACAGCAATCTACCAAATGATATTCGAATATGAACTTTTACAAGTCCCACTACGGTCTTCAACAATGAATCAGAGTTATAATTATAATTGGTAAATTAGGTCTTAAAATGTGTAATACTCTCCCTAACACCAGACTTAAGGAAATTCCCGATAAAATTTACCAAATTAAATGAAGGTCAGAAGAAATATTTGATAAAAAAATATTAATTATATAACTGATTTTTACTATCATAACTAAACACTGTAAAGGTTATTAGCGTAAACCCAGATATTTTACCAATCTGTATAATTATTTATTTGTTCTCGTTTTTTTTCAGGTAATGAAACTTGCAGAAATAATCACAATTTTTTCCGTCGTGTTTCTTGTCACCATAGCAACAGGAAATGGTGCACCACAATGGCGACCGCAAGGTAGATTTGGAAAACGGTTAGACCAACGGTTCCCTTCATCATGGCAGCTTGGTAAGTAATAAAGATGACCAACCATACCAAGGTCATGATACAAGGAAAATCTAGCATTGTTAGCCATTGATAATCGTATCGAGATATTAAATATTCAATTTTGAGAGTTGGGGTGAAATTTTAAGGTTTAACTATCGAGATTGTAAAAATACGATTATCAATGTTTCAACAATGTGACATGTTGTTTTTTGATAATTCTTCAAAAGAAAAAAATTGCTTTTTTAAATTGAAATATTGTCCCAGCTGAATATTGACTTCGTCAATCAGTCTGCCAAATTGCATGTATCGTTGATAACTAGGGCAGGCGTATTAACGATCACTTAAAAAAACGATCGAATGGCGTGAAAAGCGCATAACAATTACAGAAATATCCCTTCCGTTTATTGGGTTAATTGAAAAATAGTTCCTATTGATTCATTTATAGGTATACCTATCTAATTAATAAATTTGATAAAAAAAAATAGTTTGATCACTATATAGGATAAAGCAAGTTTTTGATTGAAACATACTAATTTGGGACTGATTGTTCTTACATGTATCGAAACCTAATTGTTTTATTTTATAAATAATAATAAAGTCTGCTTTATTGCTACATCATTTGTACTTAGAGTTTTTTGTTTCGGGGGGTGGACGGGGTTGAAAGAAATTAACGTCCTACAAAGCAAACTAATGCTCTCAGTTGGACAGTTTTTTGTTTCTGTTTGTTTTAAACCGTTATATTCAGCATTATGTTTTCAGGGGAAATAATTTATTCTAAGTTACAAAGACGCTTTAACCATTTATGGAATCTGCCGTCCATGTAATAAAATATTTTCCATGTAATAAAATATTTTCATAGTTTATTCACCAAAGACATAATCCAACTAATTTTAATGAACCTCTAATGTTTTTGCGACGCCATCGCTAATGTCAAGTTGATCCTGACAATGGCAACTGCACCAGTATTAAGGTTTTACTAAAATTAAAAACCCGAAAATGTCGAAAGGCAGATTAGTTTAATTATAATCAGAATAGTTTAATAAGAGAAAAAAGTTTCGCTCACCATGTCCGCCACAGTTACATGACTTAATAAATTGTATTTAAGTTATTACGTACTGCTATACATAAATAAAAAAAAAACTCTTGCATGTTATAAATATTGTAAATGAAACTTTTTGATCATTTGGTTAATATAAACATAAGTGAAAATAAGAAAATACATTATAGAACGACACCAGTCTAGACTAATGAATATATTAATACTAAGGCCAGTTCAGATATTTAATGTAACAAAAGAAGTCTTTTAGTTTGGTGCAGTTCTATTTTGAATAAGCAACACCACAAGAATAAAAAGCTTGATAATGTAACGCTTTTATCAATATCGATATTTCTCATTACATGATGTCTATATGCATTTGTGTACATGTACAACATTGTGTAGACAGTGCTTTACTTACCATTAGAAATGCTTTGGTTCTCAGTTGAAAAGAATAATTTGGCTTGATAAAGAAAAAAATATTTATATGTATATGTATGCCAATTATAAAAAAAACTCTGGTTCGCCACCTCTGATATTTATCGCACCAAAATAAAAAAAATAATAATAATAACAATAACGAATAAAATATAAAAAACCGTATACACTCTTCATCCTACGTTGGCGAAATATTAAAAACTGTCATTACAACACGTGTCGATTTTTAACCTTTTTCCAGATACTTTTGTTTATTCTCTCGGCATCACCATGTATCATATGTGACACATGGTCATAAAATCCAACAAGATGACCACCAATAAGGCATAAGCGGTTTAAAACACATTGGACGATCAAGCGACCGTTTTTTACGAAAATATTTCATTTGCATTAAAATTTCCATATCAAACAGTTAAGCACCATCGCGGTAAATTCTTTGCCTACTTTATGTTCCATTATGTTAGAAAGTTTCTTAAAATACTCACATACTCACAATTCTCTGTTTTTTAAACAGTATAACAAGACAATTACTTACTTGGTTTGGATAATTTTTTAATAAATTTAATGTTTTTTGCTTAATAATATAGTTTTTGTCATAAGAATTTTGCATTTGTAAAATGTAGCTTTTGTGGGATAAATTAGACAATCATATATATACTTATTGTATAGCAGTATCAATGAATAGAGTTACGTATATGTTTATATCGGGATTTGACAGTTAGAAATCATAAAATATCATTCCATGAGCCAGAATATGAAGCTTTACCGCGAAAGGGCGCAGCGAACGAGCCCAAAGCTTCATATTCTGGCAAGCGTAGATGATATTTTACCTATCTCAGCGTTCAAAATTCCGATTACAGAGTCATCGACCTAGTGGTTTCTAAATACAAAATTACCATTGTTGAATAAATATGGATAAATCAGTTTTTTTAATTTTTGACGTAACTATTTCTTTATACAAGTTTACAATAGATCTGTGATTCGTTACAAAAATCTATTTTCAAACACATTGTTGATAAAAATACTTCTTAATAAAGAATGGTTTGCTAAAAGATCATTGTCATAGCATTGCACAGGTTTTCTATAAAGACATGACGATCTCATTCACTATTTGTCAAAAGCGTTAAACCCGATCATTTGTCAATTGATTGAATGCTATTCCTGAATACTCGATATCAATTACTACACTAATTGATAGAAAAACATCTCTATTTGTAACAACACAGATCGATGAAATCATCACTTTGTCCATTCTTTAGGGTAGAAGATGTATAAATAATCTAGCAATCTATTAAAATCATGCTTTTATTCATTTTCTGCTTAAGGCTACTTAAATTTTTTGCATCAAATGATTTACCTATTATAAATAAAAGAAAACGTAATAGTGATTTCTTCTGGATGAACAAGCAGAGTTTAATTTTTTCCTTGGCAATAAAATTAGATGTAAAAAAGGAAGAATCATTAGTATTTGCTTATATTAAGCTTTAATGACATTTTTGTAACCTTCACTGCAGATTGGCATAGAAAAAGTCGAGATAGCGACTATGTTTAGAAAAACTCACTTTTTTGAAACACAAACTATTGCGTAACTGGAAAAATATATTGATAACCTGTTATTCATTAAACATGTTAAATACTAAAGAGTTAAATAACATAAGCCAGAGCTGTATAAAGCTTACCGTAAATTTACTTTTGACATTAAGTTCGTTATTTGGATTTATCGAATTGAAATTGAAATTTTGTTTTTGATTTCGGATTTCGTTTGTTTCGGTTTCGTCTTGCCTTTGTGGACAGTCCATTTCAGTCAACTCGAAGTTTTTTTGACATGGGTATTCTA
The DNA here is from genome assembly GCA_032357055.1 of Geukensia granosissima. Lineage (NCBI taxonomy): Eukaryota > Metazoa > Mollusca > Bivalvia > Mytilida > Mytilidae > Geukensia > Geukensia granosissima. The sequence continues at coordinate 8,113 of JAULBM010111285.1, read as the reverse complement.
CACTGAACTTATAAAATATGTATTTTTGGTATTATAACACATCACAATACCTGCTCTAAAATATTTGACAGTTCATTTACAAAACTTCCTTTATTTTTAACAATGCTGTTGCTTCACGTTCAAGCTTAAAGAAATACAATATAAAGAAACTTAGCCTAAATTCAATTATAACGTTTGAATTATAGGAAGATTCATTTTTGTATTTACACAGGAAATGATGAAAAAAATATAGAAATGTTTCCAGTCATAGAAGACCAACAGTTGACAAACGATGTTGATACAGAACAGTCACCAGATATATTGGACAAATTGTGCGTTGAAAGCAGTATACCGGGACTCTACAGATGTTACAGGTATCCACTCTTTGCATTATTTTATTTGTCTCCTATTTCATGAGGTGAGATCCACTTTCGGTTAATTCTCACCCATAGCATTGGAAACAAGGTTTATGAGAGCCGAGATCTATAGTCGAAGTTGAAGATGTACCAACTTTGATTGTTTTTATTGTTGGTTTTTTGTGCCTATAGTTCTGTCTTATTTTGAGTATGTCAAATGCAGAAACGTCTAGGAATATCATTCAAAAAAATTTGGTTGCTTCTTTCACCGTATACAGATACACAAATTGATTTACCCTTCTCGTTATATCCTGCTTCAAGTAATGACATAGAAACAGTTGCCAAAATATTTGGACAAACATATTAATTCATAAAACTAAATATAAACCATAAGCAAGATCCGTTTTGTTTATTTTTTAGAATTTATTGTTGAATCCTTTGTACTATCGATTGTATATTCAAGTTTCTTATTTCATTTAATGTAATAGTTAGTGTTTTTTTTATTTTTCATTAATGCGGTTAGAGTTTCTAGATGGAGTTTCATCTGGTTATCATCAACGGCAAGTGAATAATTACAAATATAAATATATAGGAAAACGTTTGCAAATATGTTTGCAGTTTGTCTAAACGCAGCCATTTTACTGTTTTTGTGAATATTTGTTGACTAATTGTTGAAGGTGAAACTGCGATTTAAAAGATGCAAAACAGCAATAAAAGAGATCCTAAATTGAATCCAGAAAATTCCAATATATAAGAATTTTTCCTGAGCATAAACCCCTCTGTTTTCTTTTCATTACATGAACATTATTCCTGCAAGACTTTGATAATTAACCTTCTTAAGGAGTTAAGATATTGTTATCCTTTCTATTTTGTGTGGTGTACGTTTTAAAGATAGATGGAGCCTGGTCTAACAAGACACAAAGTTGTTGTATTTGTGATATTTGCTAAAAGTTGCACATATAAGCTCATATTGTTTGCCGTTACATTTTTATAGTCGAGCTAGTTAAATCGTCGAATCCCGAACCTTTGCAGGAAATTTGACGGTTTGATTATCTAGAGAAAGACAAAGAAAACCGTAAGGCCAGACAAAGTTTGATAAGTCGACAGGCACGCAAATGTAGAGAACTTGCATGATAAAGCTGTATATATAATGCCTAAATAAACAACTATGAACCCTACCAAAAACCGATGGTAAAAAAGGGTAAGCAGTTCCTGCCAAGCCTGCAGAAAATACCATTAGTAACGAGAACCAATGTTCGGTCTTCTTTCTCTAGCCTTTAACCGAGTGTTTTACTCGGTTGAACGCTAGAGAAAGAAGATCGCACATTGGTTCTCGTTAATGCCGCTAAACTCAAATGTCCTCTGGATGTGACGTCAACAATCAAAATCCACTATACTTACAATGTAACTTGGCTATGTTAATAACCTTTTACTTGCAGTAGCGTGAAAATTGCAATAGGGGAAAATATTTATTGCATAGTTTAAGCGTGATCCCTACTGTGTAATCATCATTATGTGTACAATATGCCGTGCGTTACATGCAACACGAAAAGGTGGGAGATTTTTTCTTTTTTACTTACGGTTCAGCAGGATATTCACATGTTGTTAAACCTGCTAATTGAAAGTGGGTAACACAGATTCTGAAATTACGTGGATGCTTCAAAAATACTTCCCTCGTACTTGATGTCCGGTTAATTTCACTTCATATGTTATCAATTTGTCTGGATTTTAGTGCTTCTTCAACTTTTATTTATAGGATTTCCTTTGTTTTTGTGTTGATACTGCTAATGAGAGGTTATTTATTGAAATGCTTATGCAATTTAGTCAATATTAAAATATCAACACAACATCGACACACTTGTATAGTGAAACCACTGGATCGAAGCCGTTTGGTGGATAATTGATCTCCGTGGAGGGAATTTACCAGTTTTCGAAACTGTTACATCTAGGCATGAAATTTATCACACATATTGTCTTTCAGGACAATGCGCTATTTATATTTATTCTAAACATCCAAAATTACGTTGATTCGGGACTTCTTCAGTTTTGGTTAGCTGCTAATGAGAGGTAACTGCTTCAAAAACTGGTACAGCATAGAACAATTGACTAATATACACAATGTTGGTTATCTTTTATTTTAGATAACCGCTGTTTGTTTAGTCTTTGTTACTCGATCTATTCTTTGGTGTTGATTTAACATATCAATGATTGATGTTTTCATGTGACTTGCTACAACAATATGATATCTAAATGAATTTCTGCCTCCTTCAGTTTTATAATAGCCGTTATTAACGAGTTGATTCGAATTCTATCAGTGCATCTCAGTCTAGCGCAAATGCGTTTTTTTAACTTTAAATTTGAAGTATGACTTTTGTCGAATTAAAGGGTATTACAGGAAGTTACCGTGCACGGGCTTACGAGAAACAACATGTCATTTCACGAGAAACGAAGTTAGAATTTGTCTTGAACGTTGCATTATGATAAATTTACACTAAACACGAAGTATAAGGAATTATCAGGACGATAACACGTTAAAGGGCATACACTTTACATAATAATCATTCTGTACCACCCTCGGATATATAAGTGTAGACCTGCATTAATAACAAAAGAATTCAGGAGAGTTTATAAAGAGTGTGCTCACCAACCTGGACTTAATGTTTTGTTTTGAGTCCATGTCTCTGTTTTGTTTTCATTTGCTAAATTTTAAATCTCTTTCCCCAGACTTTTGCTGTATATGTTTTAATTTTAAACAACTTGAAATACAGAGAAACTTCGAAATGTAATTACAAAGTAGTCATCTCTTCAACTGGATTTGTCTTCTTATTTTGATGTTCTGTTGGATCTGATTACTTTATTTATAAATTTTGGATCTCGGACTTCCTATGTTTTTCTCCTAATACGCCGAACTTAAACCACAGTACGTCGTTTCATATCTTGTACTAAACGATTGTTTTCCATGTCCTGTTGGTTATGTCGTACATTGTTTCGAAATTAACCTATTGGGTTTCCTTACACCTTTTGTGTGGATTATATATAATAGACCAATTTTGACAACTAAAATATTTGGCCTTTAATGACAATATTATTAAAACGCGGTGAAATAATGGATAAGTTTCAGTAAAAATGAAATCATATTGATAAGTAGCCCATTGTTCATGTTATTCTTATTATCATCAGAACATCTTTGTCCTTATGAAATGGTATTATCACTACAAAAGCGATCACAACAAATTTGCTCTGGTAACCGGTCACTAACTTCACAATTCTATTTAAAGCTACTTAACATACGAAATATATGGATGAATTTTTCAAGTTATTTGTGGTGCGTTTATATTTTTTGGCTTTTCTCAAGGTTTTCGTTAGTTTTGGGGCTTTCATAAGTTTAAACAGCAATTTTGATAGCTTAGTTTAAAATATTTTATTTGCAATTGATAGCAAAAGAGATTGGATACAATTTATAAATTTGATAACAATAGATTTGAATGCATTTAATAATAATGATTTTCGGTTATAAAAAACAAATTCTAGGAGTTTAATAACAGATCAATACATTAACATGCCTCACCGCCTCGGTGGTGTAATGATCGAGTGCAGAAGGTCGTGGGTTCGATCCTCAGCCGGGTCAAACCAAAGACATTAAAATTTGTATTTGCTGCTTCTCCGCTAAGCAAGCAGCATAAAGGAGGATAAGTGGCGGACTGTTGCTTTTTTGAACTAGCACAGTATAAAATCTGGCTCATTGTCTCGGTCTAGTACAAAGCAGGATGCATTCATCATATCATCATTCATAATATGCTCTCGTCCTGAATATGCATGACATTTTTTCCACTGGACGTAAAGCAATATTCATTAATCAATCATAAATATGCCATGTCAAAAAATTCAGACTTCTTGCTCAAACTAAGTCTTGGTACTGTAGTTATGACCTATCAAATGTTTGTGTAACGTATAAGCAATCATATCCTACGGACTGTTCTGCTACTCTGATTATTCTTTGTATTTTGAAAATAAAATAAATTTTTTGAAAAGGCGCGAATTTCTGTTATTGTTTATAATATTTTCTTTTATTAAACACTGTCTTACCACACGCAGGCAAATAACACCGAGGTGTTTTTCTGTAAGTCCCTAGTGTCTGGTTTTGTCACATCTTTTGTCAAATGATAATGATTAGTCATCAACTTCAATTATAAAGATTTATGTTATATTACATGGAAAATTGAACCAATGTATTAGAAAAGGAGGAAACAGTTAACGGTTGATTCTGTTAATGCTTAATTTTCATCTAAAACAAACGTGACCAGAGAAATATATATTTGTCAATTATGAAAACTGTGAGACTGAATCCTCATATATAACACATGCATTTGTTTCAATGAATATTATAATGTTCAATGTTATTGGTGTTGTTTATCATTGAGTTAATTGAAAAAAATAGAACAGGGCATGTTAAAGTGAATATCGTATACTGGGAAATTTTTTCAATTGATGTTGGACAAGCTCTAGTGTGCAATAATTTACCGTATGAAAGGAAATGACATATTTTTAAATATAAAATGAGTGTATTATGAATAGTTTCACATTTAGTGTTTATACAATGACTATAGACATTATTTTGTATCGGGTAACTAAAAATAATCATACAACTATGAACAGTTCACACCTCACAAAAATACGGGTGAACTCATGAAGATCGGAAGGGTAAGTAGTCCCTTTTTTTGAAAACACCCAGCGCATATAAGATCTAAAAAGAAACTAAAAGCCCTCTTAAAACCACTAGCACTTACTGAGCCCTTAGTTTTACGCTACCTTGTTGGCTCTAATGTTTATCGGTCAAGTGCTAGCAGGATTCATTGCATATTAATATGCTGTAGTCCTGTATATGCATGAATATTTGGCGATTGATGTTTAACTAATTATAGCTGCATTAACTTCATTAACCACATGCACGCATTCTATTTTCTCTTCAAATCATTTATAACTTGCTGTACATGCAACATGAGTCTGATATGTTCCCATGTTATTGGTCTAGACTACTGATACATTAGACTTAATATGGCAATAATCCAAAGTCATGTTGATTTCCTTTTCGGAAGTTCATTCATCAATTCTAATTCCTTTATCGTTAAATGTAGACAAGTTAACAAATTGGCTGTACTAAATTAGTACTCCAAATACATTGATTCAGTTTAATGATCTAACACTTTTGGATATTGCTATTTTCGTCAAACGCTTTACAGATAAACTTTAATTTAAAAATTTATTTCCGTTTTAAATATAAAAAAATACAATGTTGAGTAAATATGTAGGGTTTTGGGATTGTCGTGTTGTATGTATAGTTTCAGATTTTATATTTCGGGGCCTTTTCAACTTCTATTATGGTATGGACTCTGGTTCATTGTTGAAGGCCGTAATGAGACATGTAGTAGTTTAAATTCTACTGTCATTTGATGGGTGGCTGTGTTATAGACAATCATCCTTCATCTCCTATTTTTATTTATGTACGTTACAAGGAGTAATCTCTCATCATTAGAATTAGAGGCAAAACGAAGTGTCCAATATCCAACATAGCAATCGAAGCACTCAAATTCAATCCGGACGCCAGTACAACTATTAATTGCAATACTTTTCAAGGCTTTTCGGTATTTTCAAATGCAGTAAAGTGTGAAACATTGTTAGATGTAAAATCTAATGTTGAAATCTGATAACTGGGCTGCTAAATTCCTTCGGAGACATGATCCACTACCAGAGGCATCGCCCCTGTTGTTTCAAAATTTGGGTATGCTATATAACACCACCTTAGCCTATCGATAGAATATCAGTTTATACAAAAACATTGTTATTTAATTAATTTCTATATAAATATTTGTTGACGGGAATTAGTGCTTGGAAGGAACGAAATTTCCTTTTCTTAAGGTGTCTGCTTACACTGTATCTAAGAAATCTATCTGTTGTTTTTTTTTCTTTATTTCATAGAGTGTATTTATATTATATACACGTATGCTACATGTGGTTTTTTTTACGATACCTGGCTAAAAACAAACACGATACGTATACTTGTTTCATCAGTTTTGAATAGTGCTATATAAACGACCCTTTTCAAATTAAAAACAAATATATCTGTTAAAAGTTTTGTTCGTGGTGTTCTATAACTATTACCTCAAATTACACGGGATTGAACTGTTATGATATGTTTTAACAGCTGGAATCTCGATTTGATATTACTGTCTTCTTCAAATAGAAGTCTAAATGATTAGGGTTACAATAAAGCACACCTTGAAAGTTAAAATGTTCAAAATGAAGGTAAAAATTTTGTTAAAGATCTTGTTAATTGACAAAACCTTTTGGTCGAAACAATGGGAACACAATTTCATTTGATCTTATCTTTTCCCTTTGCAAAGACATTTTGATCGAAAAATAAGGAACAAAAGTTTTAACTTCATTTTGTTGTATATTTAATATCCGACATGTTTGGTTTGTTTTAACATTTTAGAAATGTTTAGGTGTGGCTTTCGTTCTATCTATAATCATTTAGCCTTGTGTATTTGCTTTAAAACATTTAGCCTTGTGTATTTGCTTTAAAACCATCACGCAACATTTTTTTACTTAAATAGAGTTGGCTCTCTAGAGACAAATATTTCGTGCAGTGTTTATATAATTATCTGTAGTAGTGGTTATTCCGAATAATCTGTAGTTACATAAAATATATGCCATTTTATTAACCTGCAAAATCCTTTTCCCCAAATGGGACAAAAAGACAAATACATTTTAAGTGGTTATCTGATATGCTTTTAACTTATGAAATCTTCTTTTTTTATCACGACTTCGACTAACCAAAATAAATATCTTGTTTTTCTTATGATTGCAAATGCATGTATGTTGTACGTCAAGCCTACATGCAAGTGCTAAATGTGCACTAATAAATAATTATCTTAGGAAATAACTTTAAAGGCCTCTTGAAAAATCTTTCTTTTAACAACCTAAAGTATTTGAATGTATCTCAGGACTTCTGTAGATCGTTAAATGGAACGACAGGCAACACCCTCGCCAACCAAAAAATAAAGGTCATTAAGCCACGTTGTTTGCCTAAGACTCTGACTTAAAATTCAAAAATATTTATAAAATAAAAATAATAAAATCCATCGTGTGTTCTACCTTTAACCCGAAACAACTCTTAACCTTCAAACCATACTCTAATCCGATGCCCTTATCCCGAAAAAAGAAAAAAGGGTTAATTATAACAAATTAATTAAAAAATCATGAATTGTAATGTTAAAATTCAACTTTAAGATGTTTTTGTAAATTTTACCAATAATCATTTATCAAGCAAAACTATCGACAAACAGTGTTTTAACAGATAAAGATCTTTTAAAGGGAGAAATCATTATTTCTCATGTTTTCCGACCAAAGAAAGACAAATCTAAGAATTAACTCTTAACCCGAAATGAAATGAACCCTTAACCAGAATTTGTTTCTAATAACTGTTGTTGATATATTTTAAAGTATTGGTAGTTTTTATTTGACACATTAATTTGTAATTTCTGTAAGCAGATTTTGAGAAAGTTTTTTTACCAATACTAAAGCCTTTTACTGAGGTGCTTCGCAAGCGCAGCATGATACGACCACTGCACATTGAAATGTAGAAAGTGAACAAAAGACCCTTTGGGTAAGAGTGGACACAGTATTTTGTTGGACACAATAATGTGCTGGACACAGTAATGCGTTGGACACAGTATAGAGCTGGACACAGTAAAGTGCTGGACACAGTAAAATGCTGG
>JAULBM010111175.1:0-18871 GCA_032357055.1 Geukensia granosissima | reverse complement strand
TTTTTGTCCAAATTCCTGGGCCGAAAATAGGCCTTAAGGACCCTCACTCTTTTACAAGTATTATTTAAGCTATCTGCATGTTGGTCAGGGGACATTGATCGCTTGGTAAATTTTACAGGCATTATAAGCTTTCTGGGCGTCGGTCAGCCGACATTGGTCACTAGATCATGCTAAAGGAATCTATTGCTAGTTTACCAATATTCATGAGTGTGACGGATTTAATTGTCTGTTATCTGCCATTGACAATCAGATAATGGTTTACTTAACAGCTCAGATAGGTTATATATCAGATTATGGAAACAAAATGAAATATGTCGTAATTCACGTTATCTCCTTAAAATGTATCCTAATTAGACAGATTGTTGAAATTGATGTTAAAGTATGCTAACGATTACACTTGACCAACATGTCTTGTGTGTATCAATATGGATACATTTTCCCAATAAGCTGATATATCTAAGGTACCCATTTTAAAAAAGGTCTTGTCAGTTTTAGTCTGAAAAATACAGTTCACTTTTATAATTTTTTCACTTGGTAAAGCCTAAGGAGTAGGTACATTTAGCCCCATATTTTGCCCAAGTTTTAGATTTTGTGACACAATAATAAGTTGTTGTAAAAATGCTGTTTAATAATTAATCGTCTTATAATAATTCAAAAGGGTATATTTGACTATTTTGACAAGAATATAACATTTTCTGGTAAAATTGCTTAATTTTTCGAGGTGTTTTGTTAAAAATAGATATGATTGCACAAAAACATCACAAAAATATTTTAACCAAACATTTGTAATTGATAGATCTTTAATTGTGCAAAGTTTGGTTGTGATGTCTTTGTGCAATCTATATTAAAATCGACAAAATAGTATCAAATACTGCATTATATTAATTAATTTCTTAATATTTTTGCATTTAAAACATTTTCAATGTGTCATGTGACCATTGTAGAACTTATTAAACTAAAAATTCTGTTGGATTTTCTTTTTATAGACATTATTCAACACAATCAATATAAAATAGTAGATATTGGATAATTTTAATTTTTTGTCCAAATTCCTGGGCCGAAAATAGGCCTTAAGGACCCTCACTCTTTTACAAGTATTATTTAAGCTATCTGCGTGTTGGTCAGGCGACATTGATCGCTTGGTAAATTTTACAGGCATTATAAGCTATCTGGGCGTCGGTAAGCCGACATTGGTCACTAGATCATGCTATGAGGAATCTATTGCTAGTTTACCAATATTCATGAGTGTGACGGATTTAATTGTCCGTTATCTGCCATTGACAATCAGATAATGGTTTACTGAACAGCTCAGTTAGCTAATATAACGGATCATGGATACGAAATGAAATATGTCGTAATTCACGTTATCTCCTTAAAATGTAGCCTAATTAGACAGATTGTTGAAATTGATGTTAACGGATGCTAATGATAACACTTGACCAACATGTCTTTTGTGTATCAATATGATTCCGTACATTTCGACCATATGTTACTATATTTCTGTGTTAAGTTAATTGATAAACATCTTGAAATCTGTGCCAAAGCGCAGTTGATTTTTTAACCCATATCCTAGATATTCCCCATATGGGATAGGTTTCCTTCAATCAGCTCATCAAAATAGAAATACTGAGACAGGAATGAACTATTCCCACCGATAACGCCTGTTTGGTGTCACTACAAACTATTGAGTCTTTTTTGCATTGTGGGGTCAGATTTTTTGGGAAAAACTATCAGTTGCCGTATGTTTAACTGTTCCTAGATTTTCCCAAACAAGCCACGTCACAAATCATAAAAGGTTATAGTGGAGCAGTGACACGAAGCAAGAGTCACAGACAGGCAAATATCATATATTAATTAGAGTGTTATTACCCCCAAACCTCACATTTTATCTGCTTTGACGACAAGCCCTATAAACATTCATTATTTTAACACTGATTAGTGCAACATCATTTTAAATTACTGTATTTGGCTATAGATTATATGCTATCTTTTACCCTAAAAACATTTCAAGGGGTTAGAGGTGCATACAATGTACCCTACACGTAGTTTGGTGATTTTTCTCCAAGTAATCAGATTTGTGTCACCAGCTGTCTAGCAGGATATCTTTAGATGGTGGGAGAAACCATGTTTTCCGAGGAAAACCCAATCCTAAGTTCAAAAGATTTGTTTGTTTGTTTGATTTGGCTTTAACGCCACTTTCAACAATATTTCAGTCATATCGCAGCTGTCAGTTTTACAGGTGGAGGAAGTCGGAGTACCCGGAGAGAACCACCGACCTTGGGCAGGTAACTGACAAACCTTATCACGTGTGATGCGAGTTAAAGGCAACCCATTTTTGTATGGTACAAACCCAGGTGCAAACTCACGCCGTATAGGTAATAGGATACAGTGATCTGTACAGGTAAGTTTAAATCAACTACCTAGACCACTCGGCCACCAATTCCCCTAGTATTTTATTAAGTACTCTCGTTGTTATAATTGGCTTAAGTTGAAGGAATGTGAAGATACCAATCGTTAAGTCGGAAAACAGACAAAACCATGGCCAACAAAATAAAACGAAAGATAAACAGAAAACACAGCATTACAATGAAAGCTAAGGCTGGAGTAACGCGAACCCAACAAAATTATGGTGAGTTCAGATGCTCCGGAAGAGTAAGCAACTCCTGCTCAACTAGTGGAAACCGTTACGTATTGTATGATATAGTACTTCTTACAGCTATTGTTTTTGGTTTTGCCTATGACCTCTTTTTTTTTTTGGGGGGGGGGGGTCGTCAGGAGTCAAAGTCATCGGTTCTTCTTTGTATTTTATGTCAGTTTTTATTTAGATTTATAACATGCAGGCAAGATTTGTATGATTTAACATATACAGGTGTTATTTGCGATTAAGAGCTCGTCACAGGAGTGGGATTCCACCCTTTTTGAAACCTTGTGGTGACCCTTAAATTCCTCAATTTGCCCCATTTTTTCTGTGTTGGAATATAGTCTTCCTGATATCTACCCAATGTCTTCCTTTTTTGTACAGCTGGAATCAACAATGACTCTCTGGGCAACAACTCAACTTATAACAACATTTATCTTTAATCACTAGTTTGATTCATCATAAAACTTGTTTTGGATATCACGTTTTTATAAATTTTACAGCAGGTAGTGCTGTCGATACTTTTTATTTTGGTATTTGAACAATATGTTGATTTCGTGAGAATTCAGAATAATAATAATAATTTTACCCTTAATCAAGCTGGACGTGTTTCGATTGATGTCTTAGTTTAAGTGAACGAGGATCTTTATCAATTTTGCTAGGATTTTGAAATATATCTGTCAGAAAAGGCGAGTTCTTTTTCGAGGTCAGTAGAACATAATATATCTTGTGTTTGTTATTTGCCTTCTGTGTATCGACTTAAATGGATAAAACGTATGCAGTTGGTTTTAAAGGTTATTTACTTGTCCCAAGTTAGGAGTGCCCTATTCTTTATGTCGTTGTTGTTGTTTTTTTCGTTACTCGCTTTACATTGTAAACTTAAAATGTCATCACAATTGATTTTTGTGTCTTTTTCATCTTGCCTTATGTTGTGGATCTTTGTACATTGTAAAATGTATTTAGACAACCTGTAATTGTTTGAAATCTATACTTTTGATACGGGTTCTCAAACAGTCATACTCCATTTCCTATTTTTGAAAAAGTATAACGCAAAGTAAAACATAAAAAAATATTTTTTCCAACAGTGACAAATTGACAAGTAATAATGAGAAATCAAATAAAAATTATAACGTTTCCATATTTGTTTGGAAAATATATATTTAAAAATATACTATTTGTTATCTGATTTTGTTTGGCGGAAAACTTCTTTTCACAGACGATAGACGCCAAACAAATTCAGATTACATAAATATCCGAAGTTTTGACTCTTTGATTAAAATTGAGTAGGTGAGATTTGTCCGTTTATAAGAAAGGCTAGCGATATATTATTGAAAACTAAGGTGAAAAGTAAAAAATTGTTTACTTAAAATGATATATGAAATTCTGCTTATTAAATGTAAAAACCGTGTGCGATAAAGTTAAATTATTCGAGTTAAAACCCCTCTGTCTACTGATTTAACTTCAAAGAAACTGCGCTGGTCGAATTCTATTTTGATATATTCTATACTGACGCACTGGTGCTGATTTAAACAAGTTGTTCAAACTATCGAGGGCACACCTAATTGGTTTGTCTAAATTACGAGGTAGGTAAAATTGATTGCCGATTGGCTGATGAACTGTTAACTTCAGATATATGATATTGAACTTGTGTAGAGGATGATGACTTTTCATCCCAAACTTGTACTTACTGCGTAGGTAAATGTATTATAATTTCTAAACGAGTGGTTGCAGCACTTCCATGTGATTCTATTATCTCGATTATTATTTCTACAAATTGCTAATTGATAGATACTATGGATTAAAGTATTTTGTACCTCGGTTCAATAATAATCAATGCACTTGTCGAAAACTAGGAATCAAAAAAATCAAAAATCAAAAGAAACCAAAATAGAAAGTTCACAAAAATAAATTTAACCAAATAAAATCTCAAACAATAATTGTTAATTTGATGAAGTATTACAGAAACATAAACAACTGAATTATTGATGGTCTCATTCCATAACAAAACCGGAATAGAAATGTTAATTCTTGGGGTATTCAGTCGAACGTGTATCTTGATGGCAATGTTGATAAAACAATTAAAGCAACATCTATTCGATATCCTGTATACTTCAATTGATCTGTTAAAGTTTGGATAATGAACAAACCAATTTATCTTATTATATGCATTGATTTGTCGCTCACATTTTACTTAAAAAAGGATAACGTTATTTCCTAGTATCCGTTTGACAAACAATAACTTAAAAGTCACATTAACAGAACATGCGTTGTACAATTATTTTTCTGCTTACTCTAATTTTGGTGGAGTTTTAATAAAATCATAATTCATACCGACATATACTGAATGACCGTTGATTTGGATTACCGTGAAATGAAATAAGGGAGTTAAAATGTTCTTCGTCACTTTATTTTGCATTATTAGTGCGGCATTCGAATCAAAGGGGAATATAACAGATCCTCATTTAGATATACGTAAGTTATTTTGATTTATTATATTTCTTTTAATTTAAGTCCAAAGGTTCAGTAACATCGTTCTCTTTAGTACAGTTATTATCATTTCAATAATTGTAGTGCACAGAATATCTTAGGCATAAAATCAAATAATCTTACCATTCAGAATAATAAACAAACCAATTCCCTAACACGTATTGATTTGGCGGTCATATTTTTAATAAATAAAAACAGTTATTATCAATTATATTCTAAATAAACAGTAAAATGATCTTAAGGTAGGATTAATTTTCGAAGTAGTTGATATTTTCTTTCATGTTGTCAAGTTTCAAGTTTCTAACATTAATACAACGGTCTCGCACGTACGGACTGCATTACATTATTTTCCTGTGTTGCTAAGCGGGAGATAGTAATTATCTAATTGCATTGATTGTGTTTTACAAACAAGTTCATTTTTTTGTAAGAGAAATTGTTTAACGTGACGTCTTGTGTCTAAAGTTTACGATGCGTAAGCCAATAGGCTTAAACAAAACTTATCATCAGCTATAGAGTAAGGCGGTGGAAAAATCTTTTAGCAGTACTAAAATCAACACGACACAAACTTGTATCAGTTTGAGGAATTGTGAACTGTTGTACCTATACTAGACTTGTGTATCCAACTGCAAGATTTGTCATTATTCATTGTTGAAGCCGTTACAAAGTACACTTCCTGGACTGTTAATCCAGGTTCCTAACATATCAAATATTATTATAACCCGAAATTTTCGGGGTAATATTTGTATCTCGCCTTTAGTTCACCTTCTAAATTTATTTTATTTTCCTTTAAAAGAAAACACTCGCCGAAAAAGTTTATACTCTATGTCAGAGTTTGTTGGAGCGTGTAAGTGTGAAAAAAATAGTGTTTATTTTGTAGATTGAAAAAAGGGCAAATAACTTGCAATAATACTTTTTGGCAATCGTGATGAATTTTAAGCTGCGCCGAATTTTTTATTCTCTAGGGTATTTTACTTTATAAAATTATGTATTTGTTTACCGGAAGTGACTCTTTGCACGCGATATCACGAGACCGGGAATACACATTGTCAACGATGCGTAATAATTAAGTTATTTAACTAGGATTAAACAACCTGCAAAAATGCATAATGGCTTTTAATGTAATTCTTCTGATATGAAGCGGGGGTCCGAATAAAAAAATGTGTGCATTTTTTCAAGTTACTTTATCTAGGTTAAATTTCAGCGCTCCCGCCAAAAACAAAGCTGATCAACCATCAACGTTAAATCCCCGTAGAGAAGTTCAGGGGCAAATAATAGTATGTAAAACTCTTTTACAGTGTGTAAGTTCTAAACCGTTAACCATGGGGTAATTCTTTCTTTTGATTTAAAATAAATACAGAGGGGAAAAACGCACATATAATTTAATAAAGCCCGAAATTCGCACTACTGAAAAGCTTGACATAGAATTTAATAATATATAATATCTGAATTTTGTCTAAAAATCTTTTCCAGCTGAAATTTGCAGTCTTAATGCAATCACCAACAAAAAACTTGTTCCTCGTTGTAACAGTCGATATCATTTAGTGGTTTTATCCATAAAATTATCAGTAAAGAGTAATACATTGCAAGGTCAGCTTGTATTGGAGGAGGGACCTGGGTGGCCGAGTGGTCTAGGTTGTTGATTTAAACTTACCTGTACAAATCGCTGTTGTCTATCACCTATACGGCGTGAGTTCTCGTCTGACTCTGTACCATACAAAAACGGGTTGAATTGACCTCGCATCGCACGTGATAAGGTTTGTCAGTCACCTGCCAAAGTTCGGTGGTTCTCTCCTGGTACTCCGGCTTCCTCCACCAGTAAAACTGACCGCTGTGATATGACTTATATATTGTTGAAAGTGACGTAAGACCCCAATCAAATAAACAAAATGTAGGAATTTTCAATATTGAATTGATGAGCGACGGGGCACAAAGTGATGGCATTAGTCACCTGCATGATCTTTTAGGTAAAATGAGCTAAAAAAACTAATTGAAAAAAGACAGAATATTGGACTAAAAAATCATCAACACAGCAGGATTAGGGTCAGGTGCGTCGGAAGGGAAAGCACCTATTGTCCGAAGCAAAACTCACCAGTTACTTGGCACGAGAAAACCGCGATACTACTAATCATTTAAAAATTGTATGCCTACCGTCGATAAAAGAGTGCATTTCAAAACAAGGCCCGAACAAAAAAAGTAAATCAATTAAAAAAGAGTAGTCAATAAATAAAATGATTTTTCTCTCTTTTGTATCTTGTTTACTAACTACAGTAATAATAATATTAGTGTAGAATATCTTAGGCATAAAATCAAATAATCCAATTGATCTCACCATGTAGAATATTAACCAAACTAATTCTCTAACATGTATTGATTTGCCGTTAATATTTCTATAAAAGAATAAACAATTATTATAAATTACTTTCTCAAAAATAGTAACGTCAATACATATATAGTTAATACATATATGGTGCAAACATTTGCGCAGTTCATTTTATCCATCAACGATCTTGTTATTGTAAACATAAGTGACATAAACACTGGTTGCACAACGAGGTGGTGCTGTTATCGCAGGTTATCACCTGGAGTAATTATTTCAATATAAATAATAAACGAGCTTCTGGAGAGCGATATGCAGCTACTACGAAAGTGAAACCTTTTTCTTTTATGATTAATTTATTCTGCATAGCATATTTGTGGTCGGAATGAACACGGTGAGAGATGTTTGTCTGTGACTTTATCAGTTGCTATTAAAAAATTGAAATCAACAGGACTTTACAAGTAAACAATTTTATTGCAAAGCAAGAATTTACCAAATAAGTCAATAAAAATGCCGAAAAAATTATCTAATTACAAGAAAAGCCCATCAAATAAGGGTATATGTTTTATCATTAAATGATAAATTTGCAAGTCTCGTTATATAGGTTAAATATCAGTCTTCGGAAGAAATAGATATAATACCTGAATTTGTGTCTTCTTCTGATAAGAATATGTCTGCACTTTTAAATTCCAAACCGGTTGATGGTCTTCGTCTTTCGCAAGCTACATGGTATAAAGTTGAAAATACGTTGACAATCAGCTAATACGAAAACATTCCGTGACAAATGAATTTTCACTGGGTTTTGCCACAATGAATTACACGACGGATGGCACTATTGGAGCAGGGCAGGAGTTGCTCACCCTTTTGGAGCACCTGAACTCACCATGGTTTTTGTAGGGTTCGTGTTACTCCAGATTTAGTTTTCAGTGTAGTGTTGTGTGTTCTATATTTGTCCTTCGTTTCATTTTGTTGGCCATGCATGGTCTTGTCTGTCTTCCGACTTAACTATTTCTGTCTGCCCCTTTGGTATCTTCAAATTCCTTTACGGTTGCTTTGCAAGCTCTTAGTACTTGGCAACATTTACCTATCCACTGTTGATTCACTACTGCAGGGTCAAGACAGTGACCTTTTATCAAAGGTCCTTCCTTTTCAATTATACTTAACTTGCCTGGGTGTGTCTCCACATTTATTGGTGGGTACCCTCGTCAATATTAATATATCCTAAATGTCTAAAATTCTAGAGAAATTCTATGTAAAATGAAAATAAAATCTCTTTTAAACTTGCCAATCATTGACAAAATTTTTGGACTGTCACTGGAACAAGTTCATACCGGTTTAGGTTTATGTTCAAGTACAACAAATGAAAAAAGGTATACTTTTCCAGATCTTCTGAAGCTGTTTCTTACAATAAATGCTGCAAATTCCTGCAAGATAATATGTGATAAATCCTGGTGAATACACTCGGGGACCTCTGGTACAAAAATCAAAATACCTGATCTAGAGACAAGGGCATTTACTACATGCAAAACATTTCACTGTATCTTCGTACTTTTAGGGGTTTTAGAATTTAAATAAATACCACGATTCCTGCAACATAATATGTGATATATTCCATGTCAGACACTTCTGACGGCTATACTGGTGAATATCCTCTAGGACATGTGGTTTACCAGCAGTGGTACTAACCTAGTGGTTTAAAAATACAAGTTTAGCAAATTGTCTTCTTCGATAATCAAGGGGTATAGGTATGACATTTCCTGAACTTAAGCAGTTAAAAGTGATCCAGACATTAGATCAACTGAATTTATTTCTTTTTTTGGTACTAGTCTGGAAAGACCCTTACAGAAAATAAGTAGCATTTGGCATGGTGTAAGCTGATTCTAACACATTAGTTTATTGTCATACAAATGGTGTAGAGACAAAGCGCACGGTATTGCAAGCATTTCGTGTTCTCCCATGATTTGCGGTCTCAGGTTGTTGTAAATAAACAAAAAATATTCAAAATTCATGTGAAATTGATTAAGATATAAGTTCTTATATCATTAAATAAAAAAAATGTTTGAAAATGAATATGTAGGAGTCGAATTTCCAACATTTAACGCTTAGTTTTTCTTTTAAATTGTAACAAGTCGAGCGCACCGCGGAAATAAAAAGAGATAAAACTTTTTTAAATAAAATATTTTTGTCCAGTTTGTTTGCAGATGCAGATGCAAGGAATTTTTTCTACATATCGTCATTTATAATTTGAGGTTTTGTGACATCATTATCGAAGACTAATGCTGCAAGGAATCAGACGAAAATGTAAAGATTCATTGTTTGTCATGACAAAATTTTAGTAAGTTAGTATAACTATCTATAACAATATAAAGCAAAAACGAAATAAAGATTGAAAATGCATTTTTCTTTTAATTAAGAAAACATATTATGATTTTGATCTTTTGTACAAAAGTAAAATGCCTTATTCATTGCCCGGTTTTGCTAGCATTTGTGGTCTGGTAGAATTAGTAAAATACATGTACTCTCCATTCCAGATTCTCGTCCTCGTTTTAATAGACACCTATATTCAGTTACTATATATGTTAACTGATCTTTCTTTATTTGCCGAGAATCAAATTCCACACAGAGATACAGATGCCATAAATATTTCTCCACTTTCATCCGTTTCTGATTTCAAACTTTGTGTTATGTAAGAATTTTGCGCAGAAGTTCTTTGAGGACTAAGGAGCTTTTAAGTTATTTGTTCCATATCTAATCAACATAATCAACATTTATAAACTTGTATTTATTCAATCACTTCAAGACTATGTTATTGTTATTTTTCTCTTCACTACTCCATGTTAAAACAACAGTTTAATGACAACGTCCTTAATATATATATAAAAGGAGACTTGGGAAAATCTGGTAGAAATAAGAAATCATATGAACTTAGATTTTACAGAAATGTGCTGCATTTGTTTGAATTCTAATGTACAGAAAATATGAAAAGGCTACGAAACGCACTGCTTAATTAGTAATTATTCGTACCGTCGGATTTCGCTTCTTTGTTAATTTTTTTAGTATGTATGAATATGAAAAGACATGAGGTACATGTTAGACAGAATGCACCCCAACCACGAGAAGAACAGATGAATTTACAAATCTAGAGGTTCCCAAAAGGGTGGAAAAAATTGTGTATTTCTTTTACCATGTTTGGATCTCGAACTTCCTATGTTTGGTTCTAATGCTACTGATAGTCTTTAAGATGTACAAAACGCATGTCAATATTCACTATATTCATTAAACATTATATGTATTTACATGTAAATATAAGATATCATAATGCATCATAGAAATTGAACATAGGTAACATTCGATTTTGAAACCACTGCTGATGGACCCCGAGGGTATTCCATAGCCCAGTTGTCAGACTTGTCTGACGTGAAATGTATCGCATATATGTTACATTAATTTGCGGTATTTATTTAAACAGCTTCAGAAGAGCTGGAAAAACAGACCTTATGGCATTCGTTTTACCTGAACATTAACCTTAAAAGGTGCGGATTCTGACTGATATTTTCCTGACAGTCCGGGCACCGGAAGGGTATCCAGGGCTCGAACCAAAGAGCTGACCCAGCGCAAACCCCAGGTGGCGGTTAGGAGAGGCCCTGTCGTTGGGGAGGGGGTGGGTTGCCAGATTATAAGGAAAGCCTGGTCGTGGACCATAGTGAGTGACGTGTTTGGATATACCACACTCCTTGCACGTAGAAGACCCCTTTTCAAGTTCTCGAAAAAGAAAATGCTAATGCCGTTACAAAAGGCTAATTTTTTTATCACTACTGATCACTCTCTTTTCCAGTGGCAGTCAAAAACCGTTGCCCTATTGTGTCACATCTCACCCCTTTTTCGATATTGATATTTGTTTAACTTGTTCTCGTCCTGAATTTGCATGAAAAATTTGCCACAGGACGTTAAGCAATCAGCAATCAATCATTCCAGCGACAGTCCAAAAAAGTCTTGTCACAAATATTTTTTTTCTTAAAAAACACTGAAACCACGGAAAGGCTTCGAAGCGTATTGCACCGAGAAGTTGCCCTTTCCACTGAATTTGTCTTCCTATTGCGATATTTGTTTGGATTTAAGTACTTTTATATATATTTTTTCTTTGGATCTCGAACTTCCTAGCTTTTGGTTCTACTGCTACTGATGAGAGGTTACTCGTTGAAATGTAAGTAAAGCATATCAAAATTCACCATATTTATTGAAAATTGACAATCTTATATTTTACTAGTATCAACAAAATGACTTCACACTTATTTAAAGAGCAATATAAAAATGAATGACGAATGTTAAAAATCTTTAAGACTGTAAACTTTCAAAATAAATGAGAAACAGGTCGACCATCGAAAGTCCTTTACCACTAAAGTAGACGGATATAGCGTAATTCACAAATAATGATACGGCTTCCTACAGGTACCTATAAGAGATATTCAACATGTTAGGCTATATTAAAGCATAGCAAATTTCACCATATTTATTGAAATTGGCAATATTTTATTTTACTATTATCAAATTTACTCCGGAAATTTATCGGTCGCCATCATGATTTGGTTGACCGATACGAAATATCCATTTCACAAATGACAATGGATATCTTTTCACTATCATGACAATAACTATACGTTCCTATACCGGTTGTGAATAACACCGATTGCGACTATGCACTGGCTGTGTCAACTGAGTCAAGAGACGGTTGTCACTAGTGGAGAAGGAGTTGCTAACCTTTTGGAACTGAACCCGAACCTGCATCTGAACTCACTCTAGTTTTTTAGGGTTCGTGTTACTCTAGTGTTAGTTTTCAGTGTAGTGTTGTACGTACTTTGTTGTCTTTCTTTCCGTTTTTATTGGCCACTGTCTTGTCTGATTTAACGATTTCTGTATGCCCCTTTGATATCTTCGAATTCTTTTTATACCACACTATGATCAATTTTTATTTCCAAACCTCTGTGGCTTTAATTTTAGAATTACTCAACTGATACAATATATTCTACAAAATTTACATTTCACCATTGCACTGTAACATTAATTTATTCAAAGGTTTGTGACATTACGTTTAGGTGCTTGACATGATTGTGGTTACATGTATTACCTTCAACCGGTCGAGTATTCTTAAGCTTGAGATTGATCGTAACGCAACAACTGTCGGTCAGGTCATGTCAACCTAAGAGTGAAAAAAATGCAGTAAATGCAAAATCAATTGTTAATTATATTTTCATCAGAAATGCTTGGATCAATGCATATGCAGTATTGATCACTTATTTAATCTGAAGAAAATCCACAAATTATCATCTTATTGTGTTTTACGGTTTAATGCATTGACGTAACTTTGGGTAAGCAGGTGCTAATACCGAACATGACATTTTTAAACTTAATCAATTTTTAGTTTACAGATAACTGTTTATTTTAAAACGTTAATAACTTAAATTAACTTTTTAACTAAATTTTCTGTCCTTATGACTAGTGCCCTTATCACCATAGAATAACTTAAAATAAAATCCTGCAATAAAGAGTATGAATATATTGGTATTTTTAGAGTTTGAAAAATTTTGATGTCTTGGATAAACTACGCGCCTTCGAAAACTATTTGAAACTGTTGACACGTACGATTTTGCCATCTTTTATACTTCATTTCTTCGTAATATTATTAAACAGAAATTTTCATGTCTTATTCAGTCAGATCAAAAATATATTTGCTGTAAAAGTGACGAGATTTTATCTCGTATGAAAAAGGTAACTTCAAAAGATACACTTACAAGACTTGTAAGGAGATTATCAATTGAATTAAATTTTTTCTTGACAATAATTACATCAGGTTTTGCGATAAAATTTATCGACAGATGTAGGAATTCCTATAGGAACCAACTGTGCCCTTTAATTGCAGACTTATTCCTTTATTCTGATGAATCCCAGTTTATGGCCAAACTCCATAATTATTCTACTAAATCGGTTTTAATGGATAAAATATAATAATACTTACTGCTAACTTGTCAATATTTTTTATCCAATTATCCTTTTCTGGATTAAAATGTTTCTGCTTCACAAGGTAAAATCAAAACTAAAATGTACGAAAAGAAAGACGATTTCTCATTCCATATATTAAATTTTACCATTCTTTAAATTTGCTCCTTCACACGGTGTTTATATTTCTATGGCCAACAAAATGAAACGGAAGACAAACATAATACACACAGCACTACACTGAAAACTTAAGCTGGAGTAACACAAACACTACAAAAAACCAGGGTAAGTTCAGGTGCTCCACTAATGGCACCCGTCGTGTTATTCTACACGTAATCTTTGTATAACTAGCAATTTATTTAGTCAAGGTTTTCGCCACCATAAATTAGTTAAAACTTTTACAAAATTTTATCATAAATATAAAGATATAATTTTTATAAGCTTTATTGCACCCACAGAAAATTTGGTATTAACATTGACTCTTTGCTGAATTATTTTCATAAAATCAAATACCAGTCAATATTTGTTACTTTTTTGTCGTACATTCTGACGATACTTCTTTGCTTTGAAACTTGCACGACCACTTATCTTTCTTTGCCTTGAGTGATTTTTTTACACTCAATCCAGCCGGAAGTGTTATGATTGATGTCTTAGCTTATGGGAACAAGTTTTGTTTTCAACTATGTCTGTATTTTGAACAAGATGTCAGAAATATCGAGAACTTTTTCGAGATCGGTGCATCTTGTTTTCTCTAATTTTATTTGTTTTTTTCTGAGTGCTTTGTATCGACTTTGACAGTTAAATCTTGTGCAGTTGCTTTTAAAACTTTAGTTTTAATGTCGTTTTATTACACAAATGTCAAAGGTTAGGGGGAGGGTAGAGTACTCAAAAGTATGTTTAACCCCGCTACATATTTTATGTGTCAGTCCAAAGACTGGAACTTGTAGTCCAGAGGATGTCTTTGGTACTTGTTTGACAACGAATACTTATCTGACCCACAATTGTTATATTTAAGTATCATCACTTTTAAGTTTTTGGGGTCTCTATTGCTTGCCGTAGGGTAAAGATGTGTGTCCATTATTGAAGGCCTCTGAACTTTTTATAAATGTTTGTAATTTACAGGTTTTGGATGACTGTTTCATGAACAATCACATTAAACCTTCTTTTCTGTACTCATGATTTGTCACTGATTTTGTACATTATATGCCTTACGGTTGGTGCCGCACGAGGTGTTCGGAGAAGTCGCCCCATAAAGAAATAGCCCTCCGAGAAGTCGTGTCCGAAAATTAAAAAAAATTTAGGAGAAATCGCCTAAAAAGGAGAAATAAATTGAGAAGTCGCCCTAAAATTTTTTTTAGAGCTTGCCTAAATATATTAAGTATCAAGACTACATGATACATGTACACATAGTT
The DNA here is from genome assembly GCA_032357055.1 of Geukensia granosissima. NCBI lineage: Eukaryota > Metazoa > Mollusca > Bivalvia > Mytilida > Mytilidae > Geukensia > Geukensia granosissima. The sequence continues at coordinate 4,023 of JAULBM010111175.1, read as the reverse complement.
ATCGGAAAACTATCCCCATAAGGAATTATAATATTTGAAACATTGTCTGCCATTTTCGACTATCATTACCAGACCATGAACACAGTAGTGTTCCTTAATGTTTGTTTTGGTACAATGTTTTTTTGTTTGATTCTGATTTTAACCTTTTTTCACTTTGTTTCCTTTTTATTGTAGATTATTTCTTCTTCATTTTTTTCTGCCAAAGGCTATAAAGAAATCTAAAGCAAGAAAGCTATCATTTATTTTATCACCGAGCAATATATAACAAGAGATAATTTCAACATTCAATAAAGCATCTGTCTTCCGATTTAACGATTTCTGTCTGCCCCTTTGGTATCTTTGAATTCCTTTTTCATGAAACATGAGCATCGCTCAGATTGTCTTCCATTAAAATATGTGGATCCAAGCCAAAAGACAGGCTATTTTTAGTTCTGTTTATTTTCGGTGAAAATATTTAGATCGACATTCAAATTTCAATTTGATAACAAAAGGTCTTCCTCATATCTAAAAGGAATTCGAAGATACCAAACGGGCAGACAGAAATCGTTAAGGACCATGGCCAACAAAATGAAACGAAAGACAAACATAGAACACACAACACTTCACTAAAAACTAAAGCTGGAGTAACACGAACCCTACAATTATCTAAATCATTTTAAAATAAATCTGGGTCTTCATTCAGGGCAAATTTTTCTAAAACTTTACTTTGGTGTGATTTCCCTAGCAATATATAAATTTGGAGCGACGTTTTCTAGAATGACTTTTCTAGTTCCCGCACGCAGGACAGGAGAGAGAACCCTTTCTATATCACATAATTTGTAAACAAGAACGGTTATTCCGATTATCTGTATTTTGTGTTTATTTCGATTTTGCTTTCTCTCACATAAGTATTCTTCTTCTTCGAATGGGTAAACATGTAATTGTATTTTGACGTAAGCATTTGCTGATCATGCTAATGAGGTAGTAGTGCTAAGTTATTTTCTACTCACAAAAAATTATAAATCTCTTCGTGACTTTTTAATTTCATTACACAATCGATGGTTATTGTAATAAACAAATGAAATTCTAACATTCATTCAGTGCAGGTCATTTAGGTAATTTGCTTTTTTCTTCTGAATATTTTTAGGCATGTCAACGCATCATTAGCTTTTCGAAATTTTGTAAAAAAAATACAAGTGTGTGAATCTTGAAAAACTTAAAACCTTTTTAAGTAGTACATGTTATTGTCAGATATCTCGATGTCTAGATTTAAAAAAATCATATCAGAATCATACCAATATCGAACGATTCTAATTGCGTCTTTAAAACTATCCAGTATCGAATAAATATTGATTTTTTTTTCAAATATGTTACAGGATGACATTTTTTACAATTTACATGAATATAATCAAATTTTATAATTTTACAGATTGTCTGTATATGGTGTGGATATTTTTCCGTTATTGAAGGTCTTAGTGCTTTGTAGTTTATACTGGTTGAATGATTGTCTTATAAACAATCATACCACATCTCCTTTTTCTATATAAATCAGACTATTGTTTGCATTTAAACAACAAATATGTGTGGATATGATGGTATTTGTTCTTCTCTATCCCATATCCTAATGTTAGTTTGATTCTTCATTTAATATTATAGTAAAAGTCACCCCAAGCATTCTTCTCAAACTTTTCACAGTTTTGGAGGTGAAATCTGTATAAAACAGTGCGAAAACTGTCAACAGACTTGGCATGATATTATTTTCATTTTTCATCTACTTCATTTGTATTATCATCATTTGATTTGCCTCTGTACGAAAATATTAATTAGAAAGACAACATTTTTAACCTATTATCATTTTCTACTTTCTAAACCAATTTTGGTGGGTTTCCTCAATTGATTACTTTCAGTGAGAGCTTTTGGATGATGGATATTTACCATTTTTGAAATGTATATGTCATAACTAGGCGAGAGTAATTTTTGGATTTTGATCTTTTTATTTCTATTTGGTTTTTTTTTAAATAAGTTATTGAGAAGATGTCTCGACAAGAAGCAGTATGAAAATTACAAATCTGGAGGTATTCACGATGGTTGAAACAAGGATGAACCCAACTTCTTGTGACGAACTCTTTATTTTCCAATTAAATGATAATTATAGATATTAAACGACAGAAAAATATCGCTATGTGAATAAATTAAGCGGCCAAGACCCCTGTCTTACAACTTAACTATGACCTTAATTGGCTTTGGGTGTTGTTAAAGATACAGTCAGAGAACACAAGATAAAGTATCGAGTTGAAAGTTTAAACATGAAATTCATTAAAGGTAACAATGATATTTGTCCTCAAAATGGAAAGGTTTCTCCCCTTTCCTTATGACCTCTGATATTTGTATAGGTTTCATTCTAACTTGAATAAATAAAGATACAGTCAGGAAACTACAGATTCAGTTTACAAAACTCCAAAAAATATTTTTAAGTAACAGAAAAAACAGTCACCACCTTAAACTTATGGTTCTTTTCCTTTCATTTCTCGTTCAGCTGCAACGGTTCATTTCAATTTGACTAGGCGAATTAAATGATTATATATAATCTAGAACTTAAAAAACACATTTTTTTATACAACATATAATTTAGAAACCTAGAGTAACGAAGACATTTAACCTCAAGACTTAAAGGGTTCTTCTCTGAATCTTTTACTTTTAGTTGTACAAGTCCAGTGTAGAATATCCATATGTGAGAGATCAAAAGTACATTGTCCAAAGAGGCCCGACAAATTTGAAACAAACTAAAAAATAAAACGAAAACAAAAGGAACTAAGGCTTGGAATCCACAAAACATGAACAGATTCAGGTGCTCTAGAAGTATAAGCGTCCACTGTCTTGCGCACAACACCGGTCGTGGGGTCCTTATGTCAAAATCGGTGTCAAATCAGGATAAGTTTTTCCAATATGAAAAAAAATATGGTCAAAAACCTCAAATTCTTAGTCAAAAATAAAATTTTTGGATAACAGACGTTTCACAATATATCCCATTTATTCAGTAGTATATATCTCATTTAATTCTTGCTTAGCAAACAATAGAAACAGTCTTGCTTAAGAATACATGATTAATTTCGTAATCAGAACTTTTAAAAAAAATATTATAATAGTTTCAATAATAGATGTGACAATAACTTTTGAATCTTAAATCTAAAGGGTGTTTCTCTCGACCTCAAAGTTAAGAGTCTATTATTTAGCTGTTTCTTTCAGCAGTATAAGTTTCTCAACAATCTCAATAGTCAAATAATCGAAACAACCAGGAGACTCTATAGATTCATTGCAGACAATATTTCTTTCAACTCTACCGTATCAATCCAAACAAATTAGCTTCTCAACAAAAATCTATTTTAAATGAATACTTTTAACAATGACCTCAGAACTTTAAGGGCACTTTCGGTTTTAGTTTCGGACGAGGACTTTAAAAACCTAGAGGTATCAACAAGGCTTTCAATGACTTTTCATCAACTTACCTTAAATCCACATATTTTTTACACTTTTTTTATCTCTGTAAGTTTGTTCTAATCCAATATTCCAAACGCAAGACGCAGTCGAGAAAGTAAAACTTTTATTGTTTGAAGTAAGTTATCCTACCTGTCGACCTTAAAATAATTTCTTTTCGATGAGGCAACTAAAACGTATAGTCCAGAATCGAAACATTCGTAGAAGAATACTAAGTTTTAGTTACAGTGACCTTGACCTTTATTTTACTAAATTCAAAAGCTATAGGCTTCCTCATAATTTTTTCACACCTAGATTTATTAATATAGAACAAGGGCTATTCAACATTAAAAGCGTGAATGGGATAGACAGAATGCAATAAGTGACATTGAATTTTGACCTGCTGACCTTAAAATCAATAGGGATATTTCTAATATTTCTAGTCAAACAGAGGCAAAACGTGTCCTGGGGACACAGATGCCCCCGCTCGGCTAACAGGAAGTAGATAGACGACAGATCTGAAAAGGGGAGACACAGTACAACTCACCATTATAATGCTTCAGACCAAAT
>JAULBM010111064.1:0-18873 GCA_032357055.1 Geukensia granosissima | reverse complement strand
AAACAACTCTTAACCTTCAAATCATACTCTTATCCGATACCCTTATCCCGAAAAAAGAAAAAAGGTTAATTATAACAAAATTAAAATTAAAATTACATGAATAATGTTAAAATCCAAGTTATAAATTGTTGTTAATTTTTCCAATATTCATTATCAAGCAAAACTATCGACAAAGAGTGTTTTAACAGATAAATGTTTTCTGACCAAAGAAAGACAAATCTAAGAATTTACTCTTAACCCGAAATTAAAAATACCATTTACCAGAATTGTTAAAAAAACTTCCTCAAAATCTGCTTACAAAAATTACAAATTTATGTGTCAATTAAAAACTACCAATACTTTAAAATATATTAATAACAGTTATTGGGAACAAAATCTGGTTAAGGGAATTTCATTTAGGGTTAAGAGTAAATTTTTAGATTTGTCTTTCTTTGGTTGGAAAAAAATGAGAAATAATGATTTCTCCCTTTAAAAAGAACTTTATCTGTTAAAACATTGTTTGTCCATAGATTTGCTTGATAAATGAATATTGGAAAAATTAAGAACAACATTTATAAGTTTGATTTTAACATTATAATTCATGTTTTTTTTTTTAATTAATTTGTTAAAATTAACCATTTTCCTTCTTCTGGGATAAGGGTATCGGATAAGAGTATGATTTGAAGGTTAAGAGTTGTTTCGGGTTGAGGGTACAATAGTCGTGTCTTCAACGAAAGTTATCATAACTCATCAATTGGTTACAGACGATGCTCAATCTTGAATTAAACATTTTTGATAGACCGGTTTTATACAAAAATGATAAAATTTATTTTGCTTTTTCGGCCGAATTTTATATTTTGATATAGTTTTTTTATAAACCTACCAAATTACAACATATAGTTACCATTTTCCATGCCTGTTTCAGCGGTTGTAATCTGCGAAGCAGGTTTGGAATCAATTAAAAAATATGACCAATTTTAGCATTTTTGAGATGTCACTGAAAACACAAAATTTCCGATCGAACTTAAATTTTTTTATAACCTATCATGCGTCGCAAAATGTGTATCAACAGAGAGAACTACAATATATCTAACCAACTGCAACAGCCAAAACAATAGACAGTTTACAATTTGGCCTTCTTTTCAGAAAAAGAATAAGAATTGTAGTTATTGACGCCCAAAATTAATTACAATAACGAGGCATCAAGTTGTACCACCTGTTAAAGTCATGATATTTTTTTGCTGAAGAACAATTTGTTTTTAGTAACTCTTATCTCAACCGCATAATGTGCATGATTGTGTAATAACGCTAATTCATAATTTCAAAGCTGTTGAAACATGGTTGATGGATGATGTATGCAAATCTTTTCTTTATGGTTTAGCCCAGGAGTAAAATGCATCAAGTTTCTACTTTTTTCTGCAAAGAACAATGTAAAAGGGGTACTGTATGACTTAACCGTCTGTGAAGTATTTACATCATTAATGTGTAAATCTCAAACTGCCTTTTTTCAGTCATTGTAATATTAAAAAGTTAAATTATTGGTTTGTCAGTTGGTAAAATTTTTGTTTGCCCTAAGCAATTTGAATCCGTTTGTAGGAAAGATACTTCAAGCTGTCTAAATAAAATACGAACAATATTTTGTAAAGTACAGCTTTACCAATGTTTAATAAAAATTAATTTTGATATGCTATATGTACGTTGGAAGTAATAACCTTTCATCAGTAGCATTAGAACAAAACACAGGAAAGCCGACATCCAACCATAGCAAAAATAATTCATACCTAATAAACCAAAATAAGTAGCCAAGCCCAGCGGGACGACATACCGTATGCAAAACAAGGCATGAAGCCTTCTCCATTATTTTCAGGAGTTTAGAATTTAAATTTTCCTGAAAATTTGTCAAATATTTTTGACAACAAGACTGGTGAATACCCTTGGGGACCTCTAGTCCACCGGCAGAGGCACCATCCAACTCGTTTAAAAACAACAATAAGGTGTACAAATGTTGAATAAATAATATTAAATTTAGAATGCTATATGAACATTTCTAGGAGTAGCTAAGAGTTCCATTGGAATTTGTTTTAATGACACCCATTCATGAGGAAAAACGTTCAAGGGTACCTTATGTATGTGTGGATAAGTTGGATGCTTCGAAGTTTATCAATGAACTGATATGTGTTAAATGCTGTTTTAACTGTTTAACTGGATGATACAATCTTCAGTTCTCCATGTATGTGTTGAATGTTTTCATTACTGCTGAGGTGGATGATTCAGCTTGTAGTTCTCCATGTATGTGTTGATTTTTTTCATTACTGCTGAGGTCAATGATTCAGTCTTCAGTCACCCATAAATGTGTTGAATGTTTTCATTACTGCTGAGGTGGATAATTCAGTCTTTAGCTTTCCATATATGTGTTGAATATTTTCATTACCACTGAGAGGAATATTCAGTTTTCAGTTTTCCATATATGTGTTGAATGTTTCATTACTGCTGAGGTGGATGATTTAGTCTTATAGCTTTCCATATATGTGTTGAATGTTTTCATTACTGCTGAGGTGGATGATTCAGTCTTCAGTTTTCCATATATGTGTTGAATGTTTTCATTACTGCTGAGGTCAATGATTCAGTCTTCAGTTCCCCATAAATGTGTTGAATGTTTTCATTACTGCTGAGGTGGATGATTCAGTCCTATAGCTTTCCATGTATGTGTTGAATGTTTTCATTAATTCTGAGGTAGATGATTCAGTCTTCACTTTTCCATATACGCGTTGAATGCTTTCGTTACTGCTGAGGTGGATGATTCAGTCCTATAGCTTAATTTCCATGTATGTTTTGAATATTTTCATTATTGCTGAGGTGGATGATTAAGTCGTATAGCTTTCCATGTATGTTTTGAATATTTTCATTATTGCTGAGGTGGATGATTGAGTCTTCACTTTTCAATATATGTGTTGAATGTTTTCATTACCACTGAGGTGGATGATTCAGTCTTTAGTTCTCCATGTATATGTTGAATGTTTTCATTACATCTGAGGTGGATGATTCAGTCTTCAGTTTTCCATGTATGTGTTGAATGTTTTCATTACTGCTGAGGTGGATGATTCAGTCTTCAGTTTTCCATGTATGTGTTGAATGTTTTCATTACTGCTGAGGTGGATGATTAATTCTTTAGTGTTCCATATATGTGTTGAATGTTTTCATTACTGCTGAGGTGGATGATTCAGTCTTCAGTTTTCCATGTTTGTGTTGAATGTTTTCATTACTGCTGAGGTGGATGACTTAGTCTTAAGTTTTCTATATATGTGTTGAATATTTTCTTCACTGCTGAGGTGGATGATTCAGTCTTCAGTTTTCCATATATTTGTAGAAAATTTCATTACTGCTGAGGTGGATGATTCAGTCTTTAGTTTTTCATGTATTTGTTAACAAGTTTTTTAAAAGTTGGTGATTCCAACTTTGTTTTCAATGTATATATTGAATGTGGTCATTTCAGCTTATGTGGATGATTTGGTCTTTATTTTTCCATGTATATGTTGAATTTTGGCAACACTGCATAAGTGTATGATTCAGGATTTAGTTTTTAAAGTATGTATTGAATGTTGTCTTCACTGCTTAGGTGGACAAGCCAGTCTTTAGTTATCTAGGTATGTATTGATTGTTGTCACCTCTGCTTTGGATGATTCAGTCATTATATAATAATAGGAGATGTGGCATTATTGTCCATGAGACAGCCACCCACCAATTGGTAGTCGATTTTAAACTTCTACATGTCCCATTACGGCGTCATTAGTGAACCGGAGCCCATATATACCAAAACAGAAGTTGTAAAATACCCCCAAAATATAAAATGTGAAACATGGGACAGTGGTGTGACAAAACAGCAATCAAAACACATGATAAAAATGTTTGGAATGCATTAAACACATGAGATCGATACTGAAAACAAACAACAAAACTAATATATGATCAAAAGTAACACAAAAACAAAAGCAATAAAAGTATCGGCCTCGGAAGATTACTCACAGCTGTCTGCTGGTCAAAAAACCAAAAGCAACCGATGAACTACGGTGTCAATAAAAACGTCCATTTGTATATCATTCGAAGTTAAATGAAACATGGGATTGTGCAAATGCATATATATAAATATATAGCCAGGAAGTAGAAAATGTTTTGAAATATATAATATGTTTAGTTCCGTATTAAGCTATTAACAAGATAGTCAATATAAATACCAATAAATATCTTATTTAAACATCCAATAATAATGCTGTGACGATATCCTTTGATGTTAAGTTAATTAAGATGAATTTTAAGATCATGTAGATTAAGTTTATTTTTCAGAGCTTTACTTCCATGTTTCCGTAAAATCCCCTGCTTATTAATTTAATTTTAAATTTTTGATCAGCATGTTTGAGGTGGTTTATGTGGTTTAACAAACATATTATATTTCAGATAAACTTCACTTTACATTTTGATAAATATGACCCACAAAGTCTGATGATATTTAAATCGTTGAAATTTTCTTTACCATTTCTCTTATTGGTACCTGGCGATATCACCAATCTCTATATTATCATGTTAAAGCATTTATTTGGATATTGTGTCAAAATATTATGTCAAAAATTTAAAAAAATGAAATGCCCTTAGGCGTGGATGGCCATGCAGACGGATTTAGCATATCCGTGAGGAATGTTTGTTTTTAATGCTTTAGAAAATAACGGTTGTTTTGTTTGTTCGAGCGTTACTAATGAGATAATGAGGCAAAAAAGCCCTGAGTGACAAATTATAGTAATTTTTAATAGTTTACCATGTTTTGCATTTATGCACTATGTAAAACTAGTGTTATGTTTGTCAATTACCAATGGAAAATTTAGGTATGCTATATGTCCATTTCAATAACCTCTCATCAGTAGCATTAGAACCGAAACATAGGAAATCAAAGATTCAAAAATAGCAAAAAAGCCAACAAATCCAAAACAATTCGAAATGGGAAGCCAAATCCGACGGCAGGGACAACTACCGAGTGCGTTACATTTTCAGGCCTTTCCGTATTTTCAGTGTATAATCATTTTAGCAAATGCCGGTCATTTTATTTCTGTTGCTTATTTCGATTAAAATGAAAAAAAAAAACAACATCCAACAAGCAAAAAAAAAAAAAACAACAAAAAAAAACAACAAAACAGAAACAGAATTACCACTGGATATGTTAAGATTACTGAAATCAATGTTTGTTCGGTTTATTTTCAAAACGACCTGCGAGATATAGATATTATTTTCTCTCTTTATGACAATGTTTACACTGACCTTCCAGTATACCTTATCAATGATACCCAATTGTCGCCCTATCAATATGTTATAACTTAAATTGTTTGGATATTTACTCCTGCCACTCGCTAACGTTGTTCTATGTTATGACCACAGAATTTGTCTCTATTATTTGGGATTACTAACCGCATCTACCTACTGAAAGATTTTAGTTATTACTCATACTGTCCCATTGAAAAATTTGGCGTTACCTTTCACACTTGCCCGATGAAAGATTACTTTGCACACCTCACTGGAAAAAAATTCAGAGGAACAAACGCATGAAGTATGCTTATGACGTCCCATTTGTATTCAGTGACTTTAATGATGACACTCCAAATTAGATTTTGATCAGGGAATGGACAATTTATCGTAACAGACAAACCAGAAGCCCCTAGGAGCCTGTAAACGCTCATCTGGCTCAAAAAGGTTTTTTGACAAATGGAAAATTTCCACTGGGTCAGAATTGAAAATATTGGAATTTCGGATTGTGTTAAGGGACTTGCATTTTTTTATTTTCTCCAAATCTATCATTCCATCAGTGTTTTGGAAAAAATAGATTTACAACAAACCTGAAATGCGGGGAAATTTTACAACTAACCCTTAAAAGGCTTCAGACATCTGATGTTCTCAGTTGGACATTGCATACAATTATTCTAGGTTCTTGTTTTATGCTTCTTGTTTTGTCGATAAATTATTCTGTTTTATTTTATTCTTTAAAACTTTTGGAGCATAATGAAGCCAGACATATAGGTGATACTGAGTTATTCCAAGTTGAGATGCGTCCAGAATGCATTATCATATTTCATTATGACAAGCTATCCATTATATTTTAGATATCTAGTTTAATGTTGAATATAATCAGCCAATAAAGTATGAACATTATGTATCTGGTGTGTTAAAAAAAGATACGTCTTTATGGGTCTCCATACTAATTGTGTGGTGGTTGATTGCAAAAATTAATAGTTCAACTAAAGGTGCAGTCATTGCCTGCAATGTTCATGTTGTATCCTAGCTCGACTCTATAACAAGTTTGAAAATAGCAAAAATGTAAAATTCCCATAGGGTCCCATGTTTAACTATGCCGAGCCATGGTGGCCATGCAAGATGGCGCTCAAACATTTTTTGTTAAAGAGGACAATCTAAGGACCATTCTTGCAAAGTTTGGTTAATATTGACTCAGGGGTTTCAGAGGAGTTGACCAAAATGTAAAATTCCCATAGGGTCCCACTTAAACTATGCCGAGCCATGTCGGCCATGTTGAATGGCGCCCGGCAAAACAGAACATGATTTTTAAAGAGAATTATCCTAGGATCATCCCACCGAAGTTTGGTTAAAATTGGCCCAGCGGTTTCAGATGAGTTGATGAAAATGTAAAAAATTTACGACGACTACGGACGCAAAGTGATGAGAAAAGCTCACATTGCCTTTAAAGGAAGGTGAGCTAATGATAAAAATGAAAGTTGATAATGTGACCTATAACTCTTCAAGGACAGTAATAGTAAATATAATCTGTCTTGGGCTACATATTTAAGAAATGTTTCCCTAAAAGTCAGGTCAGTTTATTTTTTATTTCAGAATCTCGGGGATAGTGGTATTCAGTTTCATCAAATACAAAAACTCTAAGGGTGAAACAAGATTTATTTATGCTCATGAACGAATCTCATATAAAATTTTGTTCACATCAACATTTTCTGTCTATGAAAATGAAATAACATATCACAGTTCACATTATTCATTAAATTCTCACGTGCACGAATGGATATATGAAATCCAGACCTATATTGAAATTAGCAGCTCATTTATTCAATACATAAAAATACGTAAACATTTTTTGATTAGGAAAGTTAATTTTCTACACATTATGGTACATCTATGCATATCGCGCTACTTAAATTTACTCTAGATTTTAGACAACAGTTTGTTGCGTGACCACCAGTTTTATGACATAGACTTAAACCCATTCAAAGCTCACCTTTCATATGAATGCATTCATTGAATATGATATAATAACGAGACGTTTGCGTCATTTAATAAGACTTTATCATCTCATATTTTAACCTTTTATATTAAAATACATAAAATTGATAAAAAAAATAACGCAATACTGTTGTTAAAACACCTGTACGTTGTTAATCTAACAAAATAAATGAAGGAAGTGAGTCTTCGTGTAAATGAAAAAAAAACCTTACCCCCGTAATAATTTGCTAATAATAAAGTCACTTTTCCCATGCTTCAAAAATAAATACGTGAGGGACATGTTGTCAGGTGTTTTTTCTAGAATATGTTTAGCTTATTTCTAAACTTTTTTTTAAAACGCCCTAACAATACACTATTCAGGTAAAAGTTAAACTCTGTTTTTGTAAAGTCATCAAATTAACTCATCGTTAAAACTGAGGTAATCCCTGTTTTTATGTCCAAATTGTTCATAGATATGAAACTTGTCTCCTGTTGTCTGACTTTGCTTTCTTCCTACTTTCCCGTCGGTCATCGCAATGGCGAAAGCACAGAAGATAATGTTAATGTTCGACATTAACAAATAACAGAAATGTTTGGATTCGACTGCCTAACTTATGATTTAAAAATACAAAGCGGATTGTATAGTTTTATTTAACATTTCCAGGTTTAATTCTGATGAGCATTTCATGGGTTCATTTGAGTGCATTATTTGCAGTATATATTGATGCTATAATCTAAACGCGTTAATTTAAAATTGCAGATTTATTTAAACTTTCTCACATGTAGAAAACAAGGCAGTGATATTTGGATTATGCACAACTTCAATAGAATTATGATACACATATTAATGGATTTCCTAGACGCATTCAATCCCAAATATTTATGTTTGCAAATACATTAACTGAATTATGATGTGTCGCCTGTTCCCACATACTGTTTACGGAATATTGACAAACAGGACGTTGAATGTGACGGGTTCAAAACTATCTTGCATGATCAAATGAGATTCTATACTAAATATCAAGAAGCAATTATCTCTGAAATGATAAGAGACAGCAGAAATCCGGTGGCAAACCTATCAAATCTTTCTTTGAGAGGAATGCAATTAAAAAAATCCTTTCAGAATCGGATCAAAAATAAAAATTTTCCACTAGGCACAAAATGACGCTTTGCGGCCCCGTTTGGCTCCTTGTATCTCGAAAACGGTAAGATATACAAAAAATGCTTGGAGTAACTTTTGTTGCATTTTTCACAAGGAATCATTAGCAACAAACCCCATTAAAATCCGACGAGAAATAAAAAAAAAAATTCCAAAAATTCATTATTTTTCGTATTTGTCGGACGTTCGTGCGGCTCGTTATCTCGCCTTTTCAGTGTTTAACTTTTGTACAACTATTTGTGTCGCCTGCACCTCGCAGAAGAATTTTTAATTGAAGAATTTTTACAATTCTGCAATTAAAAAGATGTTTGGTTAGAGTTGTTAGTGTTTAAAAAATAAAAAAAAAATTCTCTTTATTTTGTCCCCAATGAAGCACCTGGCGTGAATTTGATTTTGTGCGAAATCTTTTGTGTCGTTATTTAGGGAAGACAGACGACAGAAATTAAACAAATTATCATTATGAAATCTTAAATTTAGTAAATAAATCATCTGTGGTTTCTTAATGGAGTTAAAAAAACTTAACGGTTGATATTTCAAACTTAAAAAAATAACAACATCAGAATGAAATACAGGGAAATGTCTAAAAAATGGAACAAAAATGGACAATAATATACCCAATGATGTTGATGGCATAACATTAACGTATTTATTGTCTTGGGTGATTTATTTACACGGAATGATTTATTTTATGAATGTTTCGTCACTTAGTTTTATCTATAATTCCTATTTTGGCTCCTAGCCATCTGCATTTGGCTTTTACATCTTCCTGTACAAGATTAAAACACATTGCAATCAGAGAAAGTCCAAAAACTAAATACATCGCACATAAAACGAGTTTTTCCTCGTTTTCCCATTGATTCATAGCAGTTCCAGGAACTACATCACCAAATCCTATTGTACTAAGTGTTATAAATGAAAAATAAGTTCCAGTTATGGCATCCCATCCTTCCCAAATAGAAAATAATAATGTACCTAGCAATATATAAGATGTCATAAGTAATATACAGATCGACGTCGGCACATTTATCACTTCCGGAGATTTATCAGTTGGTTTACCTTCCTGATATTCAATGCTTCCACTTTCTAATGCTTTTTCCGGATCCGGTAATCGTCTGCGTCTCGGAGTAAAAAGTAAACAACAAATACCACAACAAACTCTTGCGTACAACATTCGGAATCCTGTTGCCATTAAATCTCCTATATTAGTAAGACAAAGCAACGTTAATGGAATTCCGAGAACGGCATATCCAATTGTTACAATTCTTCCCATGTCCGTCTTTGGAGCAACGTGGCCATATCCTGAAAATAAAAATGACGAGTATAGGCAGTGAAAGTGACGAAATTATAATACAGGACAAATAAATATGCCAAAATAATAAAGATCTACATGAGTTTAAAAAGTATGAAATTTCCATATCGTCTATAACTTTTTATACTGACATCCCAGGCGAAAGGACGATCATTCGATTACGTCCGAATGTCAATCGGCTTGAAATAAGTATCGAATTGGAAACTCCAGAAACGCCAAATTTTACTGATAATAGTTGTGTCAAACTTGAGTCAGATTGTTCTAAAATCTTTAGGCAAATACTTTTTTTTTCACCACTAACATCAATTTTTTGCTGGATGGAATTCAAGGTATTGGTTTGTATTCCTGTACTGTCTGGTCTTTGTTGTTTTTAATTGTTAAACATTATGATGAGTTTAGTTCTTTATATCCTCTATGAACATAAAGAGTACACATAACTGAGTATACTTTACAATGTTACTGCGGCCAGTGTCTGGTAAAATACAAACAGGTTTGACGTTTACAGTTTATCAGAAGTTTCTTGTCACTTACTGAAAGTTGATCATTGTTCAGTCATATAAAGATGTTTTACATGGCGGCAACTAATTAACATTATAATAATGACCATGTGGTTTAAAGTGCCTCTAGATGGGCCTCTGGTTGCAAAAAGAAGGAGAATGTTCTCTTGCATTTTAAAAAGAAGAATTATACTGCAGAGAACCATTATTCTTTTCAGGTAAAACGCTCTATTATACGTCGGGACACTCTCTCCAAGCGCCTGCAAGTAATTCCCTGTTTTCCAATATTTGGTCCCCAGAGTATCCAAGGCACTATTTTTTTTAAACTTGAACTGAAGTCAACAATTTAACGAGTATTTATGCAGTACAAATCCAGAAAAGATGTGGATTGTTTTTTCTGGCAAGTATTCCATATTCTTTCTTTCAAATACCAAGAGATTTTGAATTAATTAATAAAAAGAAATGAAACGACTAGTATTTTCACTGGTTATTAGGGCACTCAAACCAGACCAGCCATATATGTTATACGACTTGATCTGGCTTTTCATAAACGATAGACGCGAAGCAAAGTCAGATTAATTGATGTATAAACTAAACAGTGACATTTGTCCACTAATATAAAATGGCTTACGATAGACCTTAAAGGTGAAAGTTAAACTTTGTTTAATTAAAGTAAAATATGAAATTCTGCCTATTAATGAAAAACTTAAACGGTGCTTAATTTAATTTTAGCACAAAATTTTGTCAATATATAACTCCAAAGAAACAGCCCTGATCCATTTTATTTTGATAAATTCTATACTGACTCCAAGGTATTGAACAATTTAGTCACAAATCGATGGCAAACGTAATTGATTTGTCCAAATTTGAGTACAACTACTAAAACATTTCCAGTCTTTACTTGTGGATATAATGTTTTGTAAGAAGTCACGAGGTATTTAAACTTGATTGCCGATTGACTGGCGAACTATAAACTTCAAATATTAGTAATATAGTGCAGTCTACAAATGAAGATGTTTTCAATCACTAAAATTCTACACTAATTTTCTTTAGTTTTAAAATTCCAAAGTTTTAATATATCCAAAATTATCATAATTTTCAAAGCTAAAAACAGACCAGTGCTTCTTCAACAGAGCCAAACAAAAATAACATAGTTGTATTATAGAGAAATGGAGTAATCGCTCTTTATCTTGTAATGGACTATACTCAATGAAACGATTTCCGTCAACATGAAACTAGGAACCAAGATTTGCATGCATAAGTTTGAAGTGGTTATGTTTAGTTTAAGTCGCAAAAGGTTTGTAATTAGTAGCAGAATCCCTGTTCATTATTGAAGGGTTGTAGTAGTTTGATCTCGACGGTTAATTGGTGGATAGCTGTCTTTTGGACAATCATACCACACCTTCAATTTTTCATATTTGACCTTAATCTCCCAGCATAGCTCACATCCTTTCCGTAGACTTTACTCCCATAACCTCTGTCTATTTAGACTGACACCGGAAGTCGGATGACTTTGCTGCGGAGATTGATTAAACCTATGCCAATTTTCATTTTTGCAAATGACTTGAAAGGATATAGATTATTCTAGACTACTTATATAGCGATTTATTTTATTTACGTTTAAATGCTTCTAAAAACTTAACCCCTAATTTAACTCAAATATTATGAACTTCAAAGCTAGTCAAATTAATTGAATCAAAACGGGGATTTAAAACATCTGTAAAATGAGTTTTGCACAAATTTCGTACAGGTGCAATTTGCTAAAATTCGATAATTCGAAATAAATTAATGGTGTTATGTAAAAGCAATACACATTGCGTACAAGTTAGTGTTCGTACTCTTTGAACTGGCAATGGAAGTATTGAGAAATACATCTTAAGGATACACTTAATGGCCCGATGCTAGAATTTCCAAGTTCGAGTTTCCATATCAAAGTGAGCTCCATTGGTTAGTTCTTGTAATAAGTACAATTAGTCCTCTGCAAGTTGGTAGACAGAGAAATTGACTGGACAGGTGATTATTAATTCCTGGGCTTGACTTTGATATACAAATTATATGCAACTGTAGCCTATCACCAATAAGGCATGAATTCACGTGTGAGTTTGCACCAAATAATACGGGTTGTGTTTAACTCGCATCGCTCGTGATAAGTTTTGTCAGTTACCTGCCCAAGGTAGGTGGTTCTCTTTGGGTACTCCGGCTTCCTCCACCAGTAATACTGACCGCCGCGATATGACTTAAAATTGTTGAAAGTGGCGTTAAACCCTAATCCGATTAACAAACAAATACTACGCTATCGATTGAAATATTTTGTGAAAGATAATAAGAAAAAACTGCGCTGCTTACTAAGTGAAATGTATGATAACATTAAAAAACAGACGTTAATGCATCTGTTTCCACGTTGAAACCTAGAAATATGTATCGACATATGTTACAAAGCCATCTTTACAACAAAATAACAGGAAATATAGACGCATATTACAAGTAAAGGTCTTTCTCCAAATTATACGGGATGAAGGGATCGCTGTATGCCATCGTTTTGTTTATCGTTTGTTGGTCTGCATAAATACTTAACGACGCAACTATTAAAAATATATATAGAGACCGACCAACAACCTGCAATTCATAAAGGAATTAGTTTGATCGAAAATAGACTTATCTCATGAACATGTTTTGAAAACTTTCTGCAGCTGCTGTTTTAAAGGGCATGTTTTTATACATATTGCTAATTGTGTTATTTTAAATACAGCTTTTATATAAGATTTAATGCTTATGTTTGTTTGAAAATGGTAGGACATTTCGTCAGTACAGACTTATTATATGACCTACTGCGATTAACATGGAGATTGTTTTTATAATTAGATCAGGGTTTGTGTTAATATTGCTTCTAAATAATATATGCTCAATGATTACATCGTTCACAAAAATCTTCCCTTTGAAATGATAAAAATATGTAAACACCGTTTTTTTTAATCTGTGCAGCACAATTTCTGTCTTAAACTTGTTTAGGCAGAGCTGACGTCTAGAATGATTTCAAATCGCCGTGACCAAAAAAAAAAAAAAAAAAAAAAAAAAAAAAAAAAAAAAAAACCACCTTTTAGCCTTCATGAGCGCCTGATCCCACTCCTGTTCTGTACAGGATTTCTTGGATTCTAAGCTTTTTTCCTTTTGTTTACGTTTGATCTTTTAGTTTGTTTTAAGTTTGTCTTGTCTCTTTGGACAATGCACTTTTGATTTCTCGCATGGGTATTCTACACTGGACTTCAAAACCTTTTTTCAATTTTTTGGTCAATTTCTCAGCACATATCTTTAATCTAAATAATTATCCTGTTTTGTTTTAACCAAAGTAAAACGTTAGTATTTGTTTCTAAAACCTACACGATCTCTAAAGTCAACACATTTTCAGATTCCATTTTAACCTCCAAGTTGGCTAACCGTCTTTTGCAAGAAGTTACACAGAATCGTTATCTCATGTACATTCGAATTTTGACATCTAGGGAAATTTTAGATGATTTTTAAATAAATCTGGAATCGGAACTTCTTTGAGCTTGACTATATTTATTTGATCAAATAGAATATTTGATTTAATTTGAAAATATATTCCTGGAATTACACGATTCAAGAAACAAATTTTATTCGAAATTTTTCTTTAAAACCTTGTTGTAATGATTAGCGCGCTCTCCACGAGTGTGGAAGGTCGTGGGTTCGATCCCCGGTCAGGACAAACCAAAGACATTTAAACTGGTATTTGCTGCTTTTCTGCTAAAGCGCACATCATTTAGGGGCAAGAGCAAAGACTGGTCGGCCTTGCAAATGTCAGAAGAATGTCTGGGTTAGGTGGCATGTCCTGCCGTGAACATGCTTTTGTGAGCTAGAAGATAGAAGGTTAAAAATCTAGCTCAGCGTGTTGGTCTAGTACAAGGTCATCATCATTCATTAATATGCTGTAGACCTGAATGTGCGTCAAATATTTCCTACTGGACATTAAGCACTATTCAATCAAAGGATAAACAACAAAACATTGTAACAAACATCAGACTCGTTACTTTTATATCATTCGTTATTTTTACATGGTATAACTACGTTCAATGGAAGTCAAGGACTTGGAAGACTGCAAATAATTGTTACGTAATTTTCATTTTTAATGATCTTTTCAGACTTGAAGTTACCATTTCATCAGTATGATATGAAAATGTTAATATATGGGGTAAATGTTAGAGAGACTGCACTCCAACCACGAGAAAAACTGAGAGAATTTACAAATCTAAGAGGTCTCCACAAGTCCATCAACAAGGGCGGAAAATCACTGCTTGTGAAAAGATCTTCATAGCCCCACATAAAAACATGTATGCGTAAAATAATACTGCTCCCACCTGAATATTATCAAAATATGTACATGTAAAAAAACAAACAGCACAAACCTATGTCCACCTTGGCATTGCATACATCTGGTCTTTTTTATGTCTATTGACAACGTCGGACATACTGTGCTTGATGACGTATCTTGTTGAGAGGCTTGATGTCTTATTATCAGGAACCTCACCTGAGCTTGCTTGCAGAAACTAAGAGCATTCATAAAGAGGTATCTTCTGTTTGCATATATGTTTTTTGTTTAGTATATTTATTGTAATGCTTTGCTACATATTTAAAAGAACGATTGTGGAATATATGTCAGGAAAAAATCCACATGTTTTTTATTGTGTCCTGCATAATTTCTCGTGAAGCTCTCGCCTTTAGTTCACTGGATTTCCGTGGGGCACGAAACAAGTTTTTAACAAATTTACATGAACATTTTTGATAAAATTCAGGTAAGAGCAGAATTATTTTACGTGTACACGCTTTTTTTATGGCCGTGTATGAGCTTTCCGCAGTGAGTGGTGTTCCACCAATGTTGAAGGCCTTGTGGGGACCTCCAGAATTGTAAATTCCTCCCCTTTTTAACTTTGTTGGAGTGTGGTCTCTCTAACATTTACCCAATGTCTTCACATTTTCATTTTCAAATTAACTTTAACCATTTTTATAACTCTTGCACTGCTTCATGCAGAAACAATATTAGTAAATGGTTCAAGTATAAGTTATTAAAGATTTGTTAAGTTTGAATAAGACTTGGTCATTTTCAAAAATTACAGGCTGGATATCAAAATATGAAGCATAATTTTAAACTGGGCATAATCGTTCAACTTCAACTGATATAATTTGGAAACCTTTATAGAAAAAATTGGTATTAAAGCCTTTTCCATAATATTTATCAGTCAAATGATGGTTTTCTCAATCTAATTATAATATAAGTTTACGAGTAAAACGCAAGTTGACTATATAATTGATATGAGTCTTGCCTCATTCATAACTCTAGTAAATTCACATATCTTAGAGAAAAGTTTATAAAAATGAATGATAGTTTTCTAACTAACAAAGTTATTTTAAAATACAGCTCGACAAAAAATCGTCTTGTATTTCAATCTCTTTGGGTTACATCCTATGAAGGTGTTTATTTTTTAGCAATTATATCAACTTATTGAAAAACAAGTTTTGGATGTACTTTTACATGTTTTTTATAATCAACTATTTTGTCCGTTAAGAAAAAAAAACTTTATATATGGATTAAGGGTCCATTAGACCATCCTTTTCAAAATTGTCCATTTTAGGATTCAGACAATTAGTAAACAACGAATGTCTCAATCATAGAAACACTTAAATTTTATCATTTTCCCTGATTAATATTGTTGCATAACAAACCCATTGTCACTCAATTTAATTGAAATTCATAAATATACAGTTAGTTGTAAAAAAAATGCTTAAAAGGATAGTTTGGAATACGAGTAAAATGAAAAGACGACAAATTAGTGGGGACCACAAAATAAACAATTATTTTATAAATATTTTAGAGTTTTTGTTTTACAATACTTTTCAAACAATTTTGATAAATGCAATAACTGTATGAGAAAGATGTGCGTTATGGAACTGTCAACACGCAAAATAGGTTAACAAATCGGCTGTCAATACAAATATTGATGGCGCGCAATGACTGACAGTTCCACTAATTGGAAAACAGCAGAAAATAGCTGCAGAATTATTAGTTCTGTTGGTCAGCGAATAATTCAGATAATAAAAACATTGCAGATAACTATAATACAAACAAGCTGCAACTAATGCACTTGATACTATGCGCTAGTATTTATAACAAATAGTAATAATAAATAATAAACAAACATCAGATTAGCCGATAAATTTACACGTGCATCTTGTAATCGGCATTTTTACGTCAAATTCTTATCTGTCAGAGGGTTTTCTATTGTTATAACAAATATTAAAGATTATTAGCTCATTAATTATGATATCAAACATTACTATTATCGTAGACTGGCACGGTACGGTACAAGTACACTTATGGCAAGTGAAAAGTACAAGTAACAACGGACATAATAGTGGCCTTGGGCACCGGAGCGGTCTTCAGGGCTCGACCCACAGAGCTGACCCAGCGCGAACCCCAGGGGGCGGATAGGGGAGACCCTCTCGGAGAGGGCTGCCAGGTTATATTACGGAAAGCCTGGCAGTGGACCATAGTGGGTGACGTGTTTGGAGAGTGTCACACTCCTTGCACGTAAAAGACCCCTTTTGTAGTTTTCAAAAAGAGAAGGTTAATGCCGCTACAAAAGGCTAAATTTCCCGTACCTACCCATCACTCCCTTTTTCCAGTGGCAGTCAAAAACCGTTGCCCTGTTGTGTCCCATCCCCCCCTCGTCCTGAATATGCATGTAATATTTGCCACTTAACGTTAAGCAACCAAAAATTAATCAATCAATCATAATAGAGGCCTAAAAGAGGTAAATAAATTGTTCGATATAGAGACAATACAGATATGAACTACAATGGTGTTTAACTTCAAACTAAAACATGTTAAAGTTTCTTTAAAAACCATGACAGGAATAATGTAATGAAAATCATCTGTCATGATTATTGTCACATGTACAAAAAGTAAACGAAAGTCTGCGTACTTTACTTTATCAGTGGCTCGATTTTTCGATAAGCAAGGATCTCTTAGGTTGACTCTGCAACATGAAATTTAAAAGGGTAAAATTTAAAACAGATAACATTTAAGGTAATTTTACATCACCGCCACCAAAAGGGTAAGGTGGTAAAGGTCCATGTCCCGAGCGCCTGTGTGGGGAGCTAATAGTTCACAGGATTCATAAAACGTAAATCTGAGGATTTCCTAAACTAACAAATTAATCAATCAAATGAAATCATTTTCAATATTTGAGAACAAACACAATAATTTGAGAAAAAATACCAGTTTGAGATGTTTTATGAAACTGTAGAAAACAGTGGCATATACTCAGCTGAGGTAAAAGTATATGAATTATATAAATAAGTGTATGATAGCAGATTGCTATTCAGAGATCTGCATTGTCCACCAATGCGAAGAAGATGTTGACAAAAGATTTCGAGGGATAACAATCTCGTGTTTAAAACTGTACCAGAAAATTTTTTAATATTTAGTTTCAAAAAATGTGTTTAGTCCTTATCGGAAAATTCTAAGCTTACATGTAACTAACGGTAATGGCCATCTCAACAATCTAATACCACAATAAATAACTCTTCTGTACTGAAACAAGGTTAAATACACAAGCAATAGCAAAACTCCTATAATTCATGAACAACATCATGTAAACTGTCATCGTTTGGAGTTTAAAAAAATATGATTAAAATTATACAGTAAGATGTTTTAATTGTACTATTTAAAATATTCTTGCCTTAAACGTTTTCAATCGCACAATTAAACTAAATTACATTTGCATTTACCTAAAAATATCGTAAATTTTATTTTATTATACAATATATATTAAACAATAAAAAATAAACGAAGATGTGCTTTCAGACGTTTAGTAAAAGACAAAACAAGCAGACGGTTTTACTTAGAGCCCAAGTCAACAAAAACATATGCCCAATTAAACTGTCCTTCCATAGCACACTTTCTGTACATTGGAATTTGTTTTTGTACTACTTCCGATTATCCTCTCTATTGCATTATAATGACCTTGTTGAGCAAATTGACAATTTGTTATCATGGCAACAACAATAGATAATCTATGATATGTTATATCTTCAAAATAAGGCTACCTTGCTCGTCAAATATCAGGCTACCGCCAGTAAGAATATCGAAAAAGTGTCAACATTTGAAAAAAAGAGCAGCCAAAATTATTGAATGAAAACGCGTGATATATCTTATACTCTATGTCAGACTTTTCTGGAGTGTGATTTTCGAGCTTTATAAATTCATTTGTGCGATTCTGCCTTTGTATTTATATTTAATCAAAAGAAAGAATTATTCCACAGTTAACAGTTTATGTTTAAGGCCTTAAAAAACGTTTTACATACTATTATCTGACCCTGAAATTCTCTACGGAGATTTAACATTGAGGGTCGACCATCTTCGTTTTAGGCGGGAGCGCTTAAGTTTAACCTAGATAAATTAATTAAAAAATTGTGCACATTTCTTTTGTTCGGACCTTCTCCTGCGATTCATATAAGAAGAATTACTTTTTAATTTCCCCTCAAGTGCACATGGAGTCATTCTTGAATGCTATCAAGTCCTAGTTTAATTACTTAATTATTACGCAGCGTTGATAATGTGTACTCCCGGTCTCGCGCTAGCGCGTGCAAAG
>JAULBM010110954.1:0-18874 GCA_032357055.1 Geukensia granosissima | reverse complement strand
AAATCCAAACAAATCGAAATGGGAAGCCAAATCCGACGGCAGGGACCACTACTAAGTGCATTACTTTTCAAGGCCTTCCCGTATTTTCAGTGTTTTAGAATTTCAGCCAATGCAGCAAATTTCTGTAAAACATTGTTTAAATGTGATGTTTTTCACATTATTATCCATCGACCAAATAAGTAAACAATGTAATGCAGTATCGTTTAGTCATAAAACCAAAGACATCCCCTTGTTTACATAATCCTGGCTTGGGGCAGACCCATAAAGCATTTAGCTAGATTATGCCTATTTGTGAGTATTCAACTATCCCGGGGACCTTGGAGTTCGTTTAACTCGCATCGCACGTAATAAGCCTAGCCAGTTACCTGCCCGTTGTCGTGTTTATCTCCGGGTGCACTGTTTTTTCCACCATTCAAACTGACCGCCGTGATGACTGAAATATTGTTGAATGTGGCACTAGACCCGATTAAAGCAAACAAACAAACCAAAACTTTCTGATAGCAACATGACATTTTAAAAGTTGAATAAATGTGAACGACAATTTCAATATCATGCCTGTCGATATGTATTAAAAGATTTTAAGAAAATACAACGATGATTTATATTACTGCAATATTTAAGATTGAAATAATGATAGAAAAGTAATAATCTTAATAATTCAAGATGGCATTGCAAAAACTATACAAACTACAAATTTTTTATTATTTTACAGATATTTGATACCATTTATTAATGTACTTGCTATATAGAAAGCAAGATTGGCATCAGTTCGAATGTAAATTAGTTTCAAAGGTTATAACTTAAGACGGTGCACTAAAGGTTTAAGGCTTTCCATGCATTATGGTCTATACGCGAAAAGTAGACAGGTAAAACGCCTTTACAGTAGTGGACTGGCAAAAGTTATACGCGAGGCTTGCAGTTTGCTAGCAACAATAGCTCCCTAGTGTTCGAATTGCCAGCCTCCATGGAACGCTCGTCAGATTGAATTGGAACATGTTGAATATAGTTTCGATTGAAAATTATTAGTTTTTATTATTTTAAAAATGATCTTTTATATATTTATTATCAATATTGCAATTAAGTTTTATTATTTTCATGATTTCTGATAAAGAATTATAATGAATAAATGTTAGTGACAATGACAAAAAAATTAATCAGAATGATAAAAATATTTATCAGTATAATAAAAGATTAGTTGTAATATTGTAATCATCGTCTTTTTATCATTCATAAGTCGTGAATTATTTACGACCATACATGTACTAGCTCGTTAACAATCAATAATTTTCCTAAATTTTTCACACCCTTCTGTGTATTGATACTTTTCTGAAAATAAACATGTCACCCGATGTACATGTAATGATGACGCCATATCGTAATAAAGATTAACTTATTAATTCTCTGGTATTTTCTCATAATTAAGTGAAGGAAACTTCAGAAATATAGAGATCGTCTCGTCGTAATTTTCGTTTAATCTCTCTCTGTTTTATGCCCCTGGCAGATAATCTAACTACATGTGTGTATATTTTTATCTGAAATATTCGTGTTTTCTTAGTCACATTTATTTTAATAAAATAATTCTAGCAATTACATGGAGGCTGTCGCGGAGTCAACTGAAGCGTTCAACGCTCGCGTTCAAGGGTTCAACGATAGCTGGCTAGTGGTCAAAAGCTTTCAACCGTTTGGCAGCAGGGCTTTCAACAGTAGCTGGCGAGTGTTAAAATGGCTTTCAGTTTGTTAGCAATTTGGCTTTTGTAGAACTTTTGCTAGGTCGCTACTGTATGTGTGTCATCCGAGTTCACTATAATATCAATACATACATAAGTTTATGCTTATTGTATCATCTTCATCAACAGTTAACAGATGATATTAACTCTGTAAATATAAACTAAAACATAAAAGTTTTAATTTGCTAAAGTTCTTTAATCTAATAAGGTTTGATCTTTAACAGATTAAAAAAGACCATGCCAATCGATTTCATTATCTTCAGGGATAAACATACCAAACCTCAACAGGAGTTTTGGCTGACAGACGTATCAAATGTAGATTAAAACGAGTGCTTATATATGAATTGTTCAAAGTCAGAAGTCGCTATCGGTAGGTTGTTGACAAAGGCAGATGTATGTAATTTATTACAGTAGACATTATTTCTAATAGTTATATTAACATGTTATCAATTTCAAAACAGTTATTCAACCTTGCGTTTGAATTTTCTACATGGTTTTAAACCCAGGATTTTGAAAATCTCTTGCCTTCACATCTTTAAGCGCAACCTATTGGTTTAATAAAGTACTCAGTTCTCAAGAAAAACCGTTCTTTTTAAAAGAAAAAGCCTTAACAAAAAATACAAGTAAAAAGAAGATACCTTTCTTATGAATGCTCACAGGTACTGACACCAAGCTCGAGCGTGATCTCAGATGATAAGACATCCAGCTTCTTAACACAAGATATCATCGATATCAACAAAACTGTGTTGCCCATAAAAGTGAGGAAAGACAAGATGGATGTAATGCCAAATTTATCAAAGTACTTAAGTTAAAGTCTTGGGAAGCCTCTAATATCTGTATCATTGCTGAAAAAGTTTCCCAGTGGGATGTCGGTTGCGATCATTAAGGTCAGAAACTTGAGTAGAAACACTGACAAACCGAACTTTTTTGAAATGTTAACACCACACAAAGGGGTTAAAGGCACGTGAACATAAAAAAAGCTGAGATATAACTATATAGGAAATGAAAAGTAGTGCATTTCATCATAAATTTAAGTACATAACAATCCAAATCTAAGAAAGGAGTAAGGCCATTTTGAAAAGTTTTGAAGCTAAAAAATCATCCAAATATCAAAATTTATTATTAAACTTGTCCACTAAATACTATTTGGACGAGCCATTTTAAATTGTTACCATAAATTGTGATTCCTAATGATGTAAAAATGTATTTTTAAACTTGTCCACTAAATACTGTTTGGAAGAGCCATTTTAAATTGTTACGATAAATTGTGATTCCTAATGATATAAAAATAACTCTGCAATAAGAGGAGCGCAGTTTAAAACTTTTGATATGTCAACTATCTACCGATCGAACTTGTTTCCATCTCCTTAATAAATAATATCAAGAAGGATTTCCAACATGTGTATTTATTATACGTTTTAATCGCTAAATGGGAATTATCTTTATTTCAGCATGAGATAATCTCTGCTGATGGAACTTTGGTCCCCGAGGGTATTCACCAGCCCAGTTGTCAGACTTGTCCGACTGACATTTAATATTATCAAAAGCACTAGTTGATAGAACTGAGACGTTAGTGGCAGTCTATGTACTACATTGTAAAAGGAAATATGAACCGAGATTTGTATGGAGTTAAGGAAGCCAGTAAATTGCAGGAACTTTCATATTGTCACATACAGCCTTTAAGTGGGTGTAACTTTTAGATGTTCATTAATGATCAGCTGTTCTGTTACGTTTCTATATTGAAAACTGTTGTATTTATGAATTCCATTGTATAAAAATTTCAGTGCGGAGGATCTCAATATGGTACTTTCGACAGATAATTTTTATATTGTTTTCTGCTGTATCTGCAGGAACAAACACGAACGTTTTATGAAGTTCTTTACCTAGAAACATAATGAGACATATGAGACATAATTGTATCTTTATATACATGTATGTAATTCGTTTCACTACGTGTTTTCAATAATGGTGTCAAAGCTTTTGTTTTATACTGTAGCTGGACCATTTCCTGTTGATTTTATTTCCTAAATATAGTAACAAAGTGATATTTTGTACAATGTCAATTTCATTTCCTTTAAAGCCAGCGGCTCATTGGAGGGTAGAAAAATTATTATTATTTCAATTAATATTTTTAGTAATATAAATATTTTTATAGCTGCAGTATAAAAACAGTATTTGGTCAATGTTTGAAAAATACAAATAACTTTTTTGTATAAGGCACGAAACTGTTGATGTGCTCGGTACGCCTCGCCCTTCCCCAGTTTCTTAGCCTCATACAAAAAGTTGACAATTTTTCAGACATTGATCTAATATTGTATATTTATAAATCTGATGAGTAATGTTACCATAAAATGTAGGATGAGATATGCTGGTTTATTGGTATCTGTCATCTTTTTCCAGATGTAGTATACATGGTATACTTGTCACTGAATCTATAATTGTTCACTGACAAGACATAAACAATATTTTTAAAGGTAAATTTGAACGGAATGGCTAATTTATTCTTTTTTTTTGTAGCAGCCTTTGGGTTAATGCCGCTTTACACAAGTCGGCCAATAGGGTGTATTTTTTGTTCAATGGTACGAACACGGTCTGTTGAAATACGTGTTCCACAATATCACAGATGTTGTCTCAATTTAATAAAAGTTTATCAAGAAATGCGGTATGCCACCGAAAGCTGCAAGCAACATCTGAATAAAATCATATTAAAAAGCCACCAGGAGCATTATCGGTAACTGGATTCTTATGTCTCAAATCGTTTATGAAACCACCCATATTCCAAATGAACTGCTGTTCGTCTTCCAAAATAAGTCTTTTTAAAAACAATCATAAAGGGTAATAAAAATGTGATATATTAGATGAGCAATCTTCAATTTATTAAAAACTCTTTGATAAAAGGAAACAACCCTTTGAATTTTAAATTTACACGGTTTGGAAGGCTGTCTCATAGAAATTTATATCCAATCTCCTATATCTATCCATGCATATTTCAAATGAATGGTTGTTTATTTTTCTTTCAAAAGTGTGCATGTTCAAACAACACTATAATAGTTAATATAACTCCCTGTATCAATGGAGCCACCCAAACGAAAACACTACACCCTACATCCACAATGAGGTTATTTCAGTTTTAACCTGTTATTAAATCACCGAAGAGTGTAATTAATAAAAAAAAGCCCCTGTTTTGTTTCCATGGCAAAATTGACAAAGTGCTCCCAATTTTAAAGCATCCATCAATCATTGCAATAGATGCTGGGCAGGTAACAAGATAAATGAATTTGAAACTGTTCATATCCTATAACTCTTTCAATGGCAACGATGCCATTTTTAATTTTTTTTTCATGTCACTATACTTCTAATCTTGGTGGTTAAAAATCTTGTAAAGATTCATCAACTTTGGTTCACTTGTCTGTGACAAAACTTGCCGACAAATTTAGAGACTGAAGAAGAAGAAGAAAATAATAATAACAAGAATCGAGTAAAAAAACAATAAAGTCAACACAAACTTCTTTGTGATATTTCAAATAAGTCATATAGGCTGCGTGGGTTTGAAAAACCACAAAACCACAAAGTTTCATCCATATTTGGCTTGAAGTGTAGTCTTGGGCGGTAAAATAAGCATCATTCCTTTTATTTCAGTACTAGATCTAAACAGTTGCTGTTGAAAAGTGAGACAAAGATTGTCCTGACTAAATACTTCAAATTTTTCCAAGGAAATTTCCATGTTAAACGATTCTTCAATATGAAAATCGTCAAGAGAATTAAGGAGCCTAACATTTAACCTAAAAAGGAAGGGTTTATGTTTTCCCCCAATAATCTAATACCGAATAAAAGGCTTAACCCTTTTAAATAAGAATAAAATATCAAAAACATAATCGGCCATCGAGGTTCAAATGTCATAAGGCACTTACCCAACCGCCAGCACTTCGCTACATTTGTCTCAGATCTATAGAAGTCAAGACGTAAGTCTATGCATTGAAAATTAATTTTATCAATGTTACGTTAATATGGCGAAGCGATATTTTTTAAAACTGCCAACGGATTGTATGAAGCAGGGAAACTCGGGAGGTTGAATAAAACAGACTTTTTTAAAGACATTGACAAACTATTGCTTTTATTCGACATCATCAAAATTTTGGTTTAAACAATGAACACTTTTTCAAAAGTATATATCAAATTATTTGACAGTTCTTTAAAAATATTTTGAGGAAATACATGCAACAGGAAGTCGCGTACTTGCAGTTCGACTTTGTAACATTTTATTGGATTTTAGTTCATTAATTGTCGAAAAGGTAAAGCCTCAGACTTTTCATGGACTTATAAAAAGACTTCCTTAAAAGCTTCAATTCATGTCATCTCAAAATATTCAGAAATGGACTAGAGAGGCCTTTGCCCTCCATGAAGATTTGTATCATAACAATGGTGACATTTGTCATGAGGTTTGTGAATCTTTTAATTACCCTATTAGGGTAATTAAAACATCATGGCCATAGGGTAATTAAAAGATTCACTAACATCATGGCCTATTTATAAATTGTTCCTGTTCGGTCTATAAAAAACCCAATAAGTTAAAATTCTACTGTCACTTGGTGGGTGGCTGTCTCACGGACAATCATGCCACATCTCCTATTTTTATATCTTTATATTTTGAGATATCACAGAATGGTCATAAAAAATTCGTCTGAAAAAGAGAGTACTTGTTGGTAACTAGTAATTTTGTGATAACACGAAACGATTCAGGATTTGTAACTGATTACAAATTGACTTGATCAGTTAAGCCTATCAACTATACGGCGTGAGTTCGCATCTGACTTTGTACCATACAAATGTTTGTGTTCGACACACATCGCAGGTTTGTTAGTAACATGCCCAAGGTCGTTGGTTTTCCCCGGCGTCCTCCGTTAGTAAAATGGACCACCACGATATGACAAAAATATTGTTGAAAGTGGCGTTAAACCTCAATCAAACAAATAAAACTAAGTGACTTGAGTAATAGTGGATTTGGGTTAATGCAAATCTGAAACCAAACCATACAACACAGAAATGATCGAAAATGCAAGCGAACAGTGCGTTTATTGCTGTTCGTCATCTTGAAGGTCGCTTCAATGAGGAACCAATAACCCTAATCTTAAGTTCAAGACAGCACTTAGCGTCAGCATAAGTGGTAATACTTGTCCTTGCTCCATATGCGAGAGTTTATAAATCATAGCTCACAACTGGTAAGACATTTCTGCAAGCATTATCAACAATTACCCGAGTATGACACACACAACAAACACACAGTCACCCACAGGACAACGTCCATCTACTAATCTTCACATTTTTATTTTTTGAATTTGAAGTTGCTGTTCATGTAGGATTGCGTTGTGATTCAACGCCTACTTTATTCGTATTTGCAATCAATATGTTTTACAGATAAAAAGATGTTGCTTGTTGTCTTTCCTACAGTCACAACAACATATTTGCGTTGATAGATGACAGGAAGTATAGACAACATTCGTGTCTTTTGTAACTCAAGCTTCTTTATAATGACACCAGGTTACATAGCAGCAGATTTTCAGATGAAACAGGAAACTATCTGTAGACATGGCTTAAAGACACTTTGGTCATGTCTTTTCTATGTGTCTACAGACACACAATTGTCTCAAGACACTGGTGGTCGATTGCTAGTGTTTTCGTTATATTTGTAAGTTAAATCATTGTTGCAGCTGTGCGTATATACGTTTTTACCCCCGTTAAATGTTTATAATATGGCAAGTTATCTTGGATAAAATTTGAAATATTTAAACATTCATTTATTTAGTAAAGCTCTTGAGATGATATGAAACCAATGGAGTATTATATTGTGTAAACATTTAAGAATCAACTAATGACCATTAGAAACAGGACATCACAGGAGATCACAGGACTACTTTATAGAAAGGTAAGGGAACCTGACATTCTGGCAATTTAAGAAATATAACATATGGAGAAGTCTACAATCTTCAATCCGGAAAATGTAAACAAATGAAGAATAATCTAAATCGCCAGTAAACCAGGTGTCTTGCTTAGAGTACAGTGAGTCTGTTTGTTTATCAAGTGTTCAGTGTGACATGAATCCATTGTATTTGTGGATGTACCAACCTAAAATGTAAGGTAAGAATTCACTGTATTTGTGATCACGTACCCTGAATTTAAAAAGAATGTGTGAAAAGAGTGAAAGAATCCAGTGTTTCTGTTGACAAGATGTCCTGTTTGAGAAGAATCTTTCTACATCTGTGGGTCAGTCAATCGAAATAGTTTTTTTTTACTATATGGTTCCATATTTGAAGACTTCGTTGATCGCATCTATCGAACTGAATATTTACTCTTCCGGAGCACCTTAGCTTACCGTCGTTTCTATAGGTGTTAAGCTTCAGTTATCTGTGCAGTGTTTTGCTGTTTTACTGATGTTTGTATTTCGTTTCTTTTTCTCCGTCATGGTCTTGTCAGTCATTTGATCTTACGATATGATGATTTCCGTCTGCCCTTTCGGTATCTTTTAATGCTCTTATCAAGTTGTAACAATCAAAGGATCATTAGAAACTTGACAGAATTTTAAATTATCTCTGTCGACCACGAGTGGGTGTGGAAAAAAGAAAAATCGAAGTGTTGACCGCACGACATATCACCAAAACTTTGAAAATTTCCCAAAGTATTACATTGACAAACAAAAACCGTTCACGATTGTTTTGTTGATAAAATTATCGATACCACTCCTACGGTGAAATTCCTGTTAAATAACTTTTATAAGCTGTTTTTTAATTTGAAAAAACACCTAGTTTGAAATTTTTTTAAATATTTTACTGCATCTTATAATGAAAATCTGAACCAGCAAAGTTGCGGAATATTTGAGTATCAAGTCTATCGTTGATCAGCTCATAAATAGGAGTTCCCGTGCAGAATGAATCAATGGTATAATTAAGTATAGGTGTACTGTCAGACCAACGTCGTTTATGATAAAAGACAATAACTATTGTTACATTTCCATAAAAGATACAATGTGCATGATATTGGCAGTGGTTTCTTTGTTTTGCTTGCAGATTTCTGTTAATATTTGATATTATAATATTGAAAATGCAAGTTACAAGAAATGCAGGATAAATAAAAAGGATAGTTTGTCATATGACTAAAACAAATTGATCACTTGCTCTATTCGAGCTTGAACAGAAACACGATCTTGAAAACAATACCATATAACAGCCTTCATTATAAACCATACAATTACGCATTAGAAAAAGAGAAATGGGGCTGTTCTCTGAAAGGTGCCCTTCCGGACCACTTTGTTCATCCCCTTTAGTTTATTACAATTTTATTTGCTCATAAAGAAATTAATGTGATTAGACACAAATTTGGCCAGTCATTGTAGTCTTCTCCCTGATAAAGGTTACATATTAAAAAGAAAATACATAGAGCAAGAATGCACAGTTAAAACTAAATTTTCATACATAAAATGATAACAAAATATAATTATCAGGAAATTGAAATAGTAATGATAGTTCATCCCCTATTTAGTTTGTGTGTCCGTATTACTCACATTTTTTAAAAGAAAGCCAGAAAGTCACGATCCACGTATACATACGTTAATTTCAAATATGCAAAAGCCGAATTTTAACTTCGTATAAAGCGCATGTTAATTTTGGTAAGTTTTGGCTTGTACTTGTTCTCGAGGTTGCCATGACTATTTACCTATTCCATTTTGTCCGAACCTATGGTTACCTATCGCTTCCGAGCTTTTAAGATCTTACAATCGTATCTATAGAAAATGTCTTGTGAAAAATGTTTAAAGTATTTATTAAAATTTAATAAATTTAAGTTTTCTGCTACATCCAGGGCAAGTTTTACCATGTTCAAGTGGCCTAGGATATGCCAATTGTTTGGGGTATGCTGTCGCATCTTTATAAATACTTAAACACTTAATTGTTGCGTGACCCTGTGCTCTTCGAAATGCATGGATATTTACTTTAAGCTTTATGTGGTATGCAGTTTTTGCATCTTTATTAGTATATCCGAAGTCCTAACCATTTATGGCCTTGCCCACTAAGTCTTGCATTTTGATCACAATATGGTTTATGTGCGAACTTTATAAGACCCTTGGCATTTAGTGTAAAGAAAAATCTTTTATGAGCCAAACACTATTCTTACGACGCTTTTTTTCTGCCATCTTCCCCTTGTTATGCCCACACCAGACAAATATGTTGTCGATATTTATTGTTCATATAATAATAATAATAATAATATTGGCGATAATAATAATAATAATTATTATTATTATTATTCTGGATTAACCTTTATCAGACACGCTGTGGGCCAAAATAGAAGATTGTCAAACTTTATGATTTATATAGTCATTTTCATGGTGCAAATGAAATGTACAGTTCACCGCGTAATGAACGTCTATTCGGCAAATAAAACGATATATTTTACAAATTTCAATGGTCGAAAGTTACCAGCAATTAAACACTCTGGTATCACGCCTGTGAAACTCGATGGTCTTAACCAATGTTAATTGGGACAGAAAAAAAACTGCAGTCGTGTACGGTTGAGGGAATGCTTAGAACGGAGAAAGGTAAGTCTATTATAAGTCAAATAAAAGTCCATACCATAAAGGAAGCTGAAAAAGGCCGCGAAATACAAATTGTAAAACTGTATATAAAACACGACAATCGACCTAATCTAAAGCAAAAAAGGTGAACATATATCAATAAATGACTAATAAAACAACGACAACCATTGGGCTACAGGACAGGCACAAAATAATGTGGCGGGGTCAAACCGGTTGTGAGCGCTCAACCCTCCCCCTAACTTGGGACAGTGGTGTGACAAAACAACAATGAAAAACTCACTATAAAAATCGATTTAAATGGATTTAACACCTGAGATCGATACTGGAAACCAATAACAAATATAATTAAAACTTAATACGACATACAACAAAAGTATCGACCTCAAAAGTGTAATCGCAGTTGCTGTCTGCTAGTTAAAAACCCCAAAAGCAACCGACCAGGAAGCCAAGTTTTCATATTTAAAGACGTCCAATTGGATTTAGTGTTTAGATATCATTAGAAGTCAAAGAAAACATGGGTTGTGCTAATGCCAATATGAAATATATATAGACAGGAAGTAGAAAATGTTATAACAAGAATAAACTCTTTAGTTCCGTATTAAGCTATTAACAGGAAAGTCAATATTAGTTCCAATAAATACTATATTTAAAGGTTTTATAATAATGCTGTGACTATATCCTTTACGGATAAGTTTATTAAGATGAATTTTTAGACCATGTGGATTTTGTTTAAAATTCCGAGCCTTATTTACCACTTTTCTGTAAAAGGTGGGATGTGATATCTATGTTTTTAAGATGATTATAAGTACATCCGATCTTTATATTTGTGAAATAATTTAGTGAATTTTTTAATAAAGTTGTTACGAAATCCTTGACTTAATAATTTTTCAATTATACAGAGATTGCGTTCATTTAAGTCTGAAACGTCCTTCAAAACGGGCACACCGAACAAGCTGAGAAATGTATACCCGATACGAAGGAGTCAAAGGAACGTCCCCGTCAAGGAAAGGAAAATTAACAATGGGGAATAAGAAATCGTCCCTCTTGTCGTAAATTTTGGTGGAGATTTTACCTAGAGAAATAGATACAAGTCGAGAAATGGTCATTTGAGGCTTTTGTTATTGGCTTTATTCAAAGTTAATTCCTTTGGATAAATCTCGGTAGTTTATTTGTAGAAATCTGAATTATTAACGGAAAAGATATCGTCAAGGTAGCGATAGGTATTGTTGAATTTGTCTATCAAATCAGTTCTAGAAAGATCTTTATGAAGTTTGGCCATAAACTGAGATTCATAACAGTAAAGAAACAAATCTACTATTAAAGGAGCACAATTTGTTCCCATTGGAATTCCTACGACCTGTCTATAAATTTTATTGCCGAAACGGATAAAAATGTTATCTAGAAGGAAATAAACAGCATCAATCATTTCCTCACAGGTTCAGTAAGTATATCATTTATATTTGTCTTTTACGTCAGAGAAAAATGACATCTCCTATTTTTATACTTTCTCTACTACAGCAAATGTACTTTTGATCTGTTTTATCGAAAGACCATTCAATCAAATATGAGAATTTCTGTTTAATAAGATAATGTGGAAGTGTAGTTAACAGGAAATCTACACTTGATCTGCGATTGGATGTGCTTAAACATGAACTCAGGTGCTTCGCAAGCGCAGCATGTTTAACAGATGAAACCTTGGGTAAGAGTGGACAAAATATTTTGTTGGACTCAATAATGTACTGGACACAGTAATTCGACTGGATAAGTTATCATTTTGACTCATATTATCCTAAAAACTGGTGTCACTATTGTTAAATTTTTCATAAGGATCATTTGGAGAATACCCATCAAAATCAGATGAAAATAATTTTTTTCCCACATTATTCGAAATTGAATTTCCATCTCCCCCACCTTGACCCCTTCTAGCCAGAAAACAGTAAGAGATGGAGAAAATCTGTTGACTTTACACTGAAAGCTCTTATTGAGAGGAAACAAATGCATAAAAAAACCATCGAAATCGGATGAAAAGTTCTTATCTCCTGCAAAATCATATTTTTAAAACCCTTTGACCCCTTTTATATAAAACAACGGCAAATATAACCAAAAAAAATGCTTGGAGTAATTTATGGCATTGTTCATGAGGAATCATTTGGAAAAACCCATCCATATCGTGTGAAAAAAAAACTATCCATATTATACAAAATTAATTTCGCGGCCCCAACTACTTTGACTCCTTATAGCTCGAAAACAGTAAAATAAAAGAAAGAAAAAATCCATTGACATACTAATGAAACCGCTCATTGAGAGGAATCAACTGCAAAAAAACCCCATAAAAATCGAATGAAAAATAAAAATTTCCATATCCTTAAAACATTTTAAAACATGCAGGAGGAATGTGCAAATAAGAGAAACTTCTGGTTCACTGGTTTTATTTAAATATGTTGGTGCTAACGCTGAATAATAGGTTAGATAAACATCTGAGCGAAGGAAAGCCACGAACAACATACACTCCTGAACAGTGATCATATTTAACCCCTAAATTTTATAAGTGAATTTATTTTCCCGAATATGACTTTTGGGATATTTATAAGGGAATAACAAAAACCTTAAGAAAAGCATCACAAAAATAAAAAATCAACCAACCTTCAGATGTAGGTGTATAAAATAAGGCTGAAAAGTGTCTCTTGGTCTTTCCGTAGACTTGGTTAACAATGGGTTTCAACAATTATTAATACTTGTTTAAGCCCATCAAAGAGACATACATTTCAAACAAAAATTTTTAAAGTTTTATATATATATAATGTCATTCTCGAGTAATATGAATAACCCCCTCGAATGACCAATATTTAAATTTTCACACGGCTGTCAACGTCGGTGGCATAATAGATATCTTTTAAACTGGTCCATGTTCAGACGTTTATTGTAAAATCTGGTTTAAAAAGTTTTCAAAGATTTTTTTAATGTATTATGTGTATATAGTTAAAAACCGACCAATAGTCTTAGAATGAATTCATATGTTGCCAATGTTTGTAAATCTTTTTTACTTTTTTGTTGGAAAATGTCTTCGTTCTGCGTATCAACTGTCGAAGTTAAATTACAATTCTGTGCATGTTTGGTATAACATGAACACCCAAAACATGTTCAACCCCCATTATTAACTAGTTAGGTAAAATATGTTTGAAACTGTCCATTCAATATTAAATGTCGTGAACTAATAAAAATTGCCAACTGGCCCAATATGGACTAAACAGGCTCAATACGGAAAATTTTGGGCCTGTTTTTCCATACTGAGCCTGATTTTCCGTATTAAGCCTGTTTAGTCCATATTGGGCTAATTGTCAATTTTTATTAGTTCAGGACATTTAACATTGAATG
This sequence comes from Geukensia granosissima, assembly GCA_032357055.1. NCBI lineage: Eukaryota > Metazoa > Mollusca > Bivalvia > Mytilida > Mytilidae > Geukensia > Geukensia granosissima. Next base: position 5,188 of record JAULBM010110954.1, on the reverse strand, counting down.
GACAGTTTCTAACATATTTTACATAACTAGTTAATACAGGGATCAGGGGACGGGTATTCCTTTATTATGTCCTCGGACAAGTCGTATAAGCCAACAAGCAGCAAAACAAAATGCCATGATAAATCATACCTCATTTGTAAAACCAGTGATAAATTTTATATTTTACAGAACTTCATGGAATGGGTGTTTCGACATTGGTTCTGTATTATGTCCTTGGACAAGGCGTTGCCTCGGCCCAATACAGCTATCCTTGGCCCAATATGATTGTCCTTGGACATAATACAGGACCAATATCGAAACACTCATTCAATAACCCTATAGTATTATATGGTTTATATTTTAAAGAAAGAATATGGAATAAATGCCATAGATGTGATCCACATCTTACAATGTTTATGACAAACATTAAAAAGCCCAATTGTACTGTATGTAAAGCACTTTTCTGGATTTACATTTATCACACACTTGGGGAGAATAATAGGACAATCTGTAAATTTATGCTTTATGAATTTCTAGTTACATAAATGAACCAAATAAAATATATAGTCTAAGGAGTCATTAAAGCCAATAACCCAAATATAAAGATAACAATCTTGACAAATTACAATGTTGAATAGATATCCAACAAATATTCCAAGACCCCTAAAATAAGATATTTAAAATGTTTAACTGAAGTGAAAATGATCTGAGTACCCAAATACAAGTTTATCAATATTTTTATTAATATCAAGATTTTTGGTAAAAGTATACATATTTCAAGGAGTAACCTCTCAACAACTAGATTACTCAATTAGAAAACAAACATAGGAAATAAGAATATCCCCCTCAGAAATATACAAATACACAACTGTAAATCCAGTAAGCATTGTGACTTTGAAACTGTACTCAAAACTGCAAGATAAATTAACGGGATTTTAAAGAAACCTATTTTCAAATATAATTAATGGTTACAAGAATATGAGTTCTTAAACTTGCATTAAATACTTGGTCACATAATTAGCAATAATAAAAACATCGCATTAATTTCTGAATTTACAATAAGTTAACTGAAAAATTATATGTTACCATGATGTTTAAATAAAATCAATAAAAGAAACTGAATTTCTGACTTTATTATACATTTATTGTGTGGTTTTATACAAAATTGTCAAGTAATTTTTATGCACATTAATTTATTTCAGAACATTCCATCAATGGAAAACAAGCAATCTACAAAATATGTTATGAAAAACTTGGCAAGAACTGAGCTGTCATTAAAGCATTCTGCTGGTCTTTGATGACACATGGTAATGAGTATCAAATATACTGAATAAATATTCTCTCCATATTCATTGAAATTGTTTACAGTCAGATGTATTTAAGAGACAACAGGAGATCTATTTGAATTTGATGGAATTGCAAATAATTACATATCATAAATACTATGAAAAAAATGTGCAGAAACCCTTAAGGCTGTAACTTTAACTGATGGATATTCATCAAATCTCACCTTCACATCAGCCCGTGTTTTGTCTGTTACTTCCATGACAAATTCTGGAGGGTGTTCTTGTTCCATTAAAAAGTTAAGAATATCTATGATGTGTTAAGCAAAAAACAAATTTTCTCAATATAAATCTGAATATATAACAAGAACCTAATGAATAAGAGAAAACATAGTTTTCAATATGCACCTTATCCTGTTTTTCCCACAAATGTATACACAGCCAACAGTTTCATGGTGTAAGGGAATACTGTTGTTAGCTCAATCACTATAAATATAAAATTACTGTTTTTGTTTAAGACTGAAATAACTACTGGTAGCGAAATTCAGGAAAATAAAAACTACAGAAATAACCTAGGTTACATTCTATTTAACCATTCAATTAAGGAAAAGAAACCAATATTTCAGGACAAGTCATGATTTAATCAGAAGGCCTTCCTTGAACACAAGTTTTTGAGATATTTGCATCATTGAAGTAAATTAGGTCATAGAAATTACTTCCTTGGTTCTCATTGTGTATTCTGTGAAAAAAGATGAGAAGGTGTAGCAGTGTGTGCTATTTTATTTTTCATTTTCCCAGGAAAAAAATGAAAACCATTCTCATATTGACATTAAACATGGTATATATCATTTTCCTTTGATCTTGCATACTTGCAATTTCTGTTTTAGGTAACTACACTGATATGAGAAAATTAACGTTTATTCCATCAATAAATTCAGCAAATATAAGTGATTTATGGAATAATCAACAAGAAGAGAAATGCATAAAGACAAAACAATGCCAATTCCATGAGGTAACATTTGCTGATATATCAAAAGGATACTCAAATCAACTGTGGCACCAAGATTGTCAACATTAGATATAAATACATATTTCTTTCCATTATTGAGGAACTGTTCTAACAAACCAGAGTTGACAAGACTTGAATACACATCACCGTGACCAGGAGGGTACCAGCTGAAATTTAAACAAAATTAATCAGATCATGCATTATACGAGTACATGTGTAATATTACTGTTCCTAAGATCTGATCAATTTTTTGTCTGACAATAACAAATATTTATTTGTTATTCATTAGAATTCATCTTGTATGATAATAAAGTAGGTTCAGCCCTTGATTTACACACATGTGTTCAGAAATGTGGCAGTAGGTTCAGCCCTTGATTTACACACATGTGTTCAGAAATGTGGCAGATAATAGAAAAACAAAGAGGAAAAGTGTATGCTGGTGAGCTTTGTGAAAAACTGGATTCAAAATGATATGGATTTCAAAGAATGACAAATTGCACTTGGTTTCTTCCATGCACATTAAAGTTTTGTGATGTGAAATGGTTTTTTTCTGTTACCTCTCAGTGTTGTCTGATGTAAAGCTGCCTGCTATAGGAAGGAGAGATTCTCTGTTGATTCTTGGATACCTGTAAAAATTTCAATTGCAATGTCATCAATGAAAAAACAAACTGTCTCACAACTACAGAGATGTGCAAAAAGTATTCTGTCGGAATGTTGATATTGTTGTCACTTCAAATTTAAAAGTAAAATTAAAATGCCCTTGACACTTAAAACAATACCTCACACATGACCATGAAATGTATTTTTAGAACTTTTCTCTGACATATGATGTGTTGTAAAATTATTTGGGTTTTTTTTTTTGGTTTATAGTCATCTGTTATGATTTATCTTTAAAATAAAACCCAACCAAAAACAAAGTGGGTGGGAATGGCCAGAAGCTTTCAACAGTGAAAAATATTATCATAAAATTATTTTTAAATACCATCTAAACATTTTCTCACAACCACAGTTCAAATGGGAACAAACCTAGAAGTGGCCACCCTCCAGTGATCAAGGATCACGATAATTGTAAATGGAGTGCCTTTTAAAAACAAACTGTATGACTTCTGTACCTGAAATAATTATTAAGTTCAACAAACATAACACTGCTAAAATGCACAATCCAATCTCATTTACACAAACATGGAGTGCAAATAAAGATCTTGTTCTTGAGGTAAACCCGAAAATGAGACTAGCTTGGTGCAGACAAAAACATCTGTGGTCAATTAATTTGCATTAGAGACTCGTTATTTTCTCAGATCAAATAAAAAATGTTGTAGGACAAGATTTGTGCATATTTATCTGAAGGAAATGCAATGACGGAAGGAAACCAGATCTTGTCCTCCCAATGAGAGTACCAAGCTATGATCTAGTATATATTTGTTGGTATGGAGTAGGCACAACAGCATCTGAGGAGGGAATGCAGAAAAATACATATTTTTATAATTCAATGATTGTTATCTTTATATTTGTCTGATCTGCGTTCATGAACTATATATTTCATTTGGTCCATGATTGCAACTAGAAATTCATCAAGTTTTACTGATCTCATACAATTTTACCAATCTTCCTTTATTTGGCCCCTAATGATGGAAAATCCAGAAAAGCACTTTACATGCTGTTAAATTAGGCTTTTGAATATTTTTATAAACATATTAAGATAAGGATCATGTCTATCTGGCGTACATTCCATATTCTTTCTTTTTAAATAAGTATCCTTGAGGATAATCTTTAGCCAGTTATTGTTTATAACTTTCCAGCCAGTGAATAAATTCAAGAATGATAATTCCCACATCCACCATGATTGGGTCACTCAAGGATACATTGCTACAAACATTTTTAACAGCATGGAATGGCCAGCGCAGTCAAGGATGTATGGTTATAAGGAAGCTTCAAAGGTGTGAGGCTCATTTAATCTTATGAGAAACTGAATACATTTTGACTTACATTACACAGAACTACATTCAAAGCCTGTAGGTATCAATCACTAAAAGGATTTTGAATTGATTAGCATTGAAGGACACCTGAATAAGTACTTAAGGTAAAGTTAATCTTTTCCTATTTATTTTTTTATTTTTTTTTTTTTGTGTTTTGTCACAGTCAATTTATTTTCCTACTTTTTCTTTTAAATTCAGCAATGTTCCCACTATCACCAAATACTTTTTGCATGCCTCTGTAGAACTGCACAAAAATAAGATATTAAACATTTTTGGCACACAGATATCTTTTAAGATTGCTTTGTATGAATAATTACAGAAATAATCAACCATTTTGCTTAAAACATATGGAGTTCAAAAGTAATAATTACTCAATATGTAGGATATTGTTTGCTATTTGACAGAATAGTTTCTCACAATTCATATCATTCTTAAATTACAATGGATTAATTCCAGTATCCTTGAAATAACAAATTTTCTATAAAAACCATAGAACTAAATTATTGTGCATTATTCCACAATTAAAGATCTCACCATACCATTTAAACACTGATTTTACTTTAGAGAAAATGCAGATGAGGAAGTAATGACAATAGTTTACCACACACTTTGTGTCAAATAATTTAAAACTGCATGAGGATTATAGTGTGTTTTTATTGCTGTTTTGTCACACCACTGTCCCAGGTTAGGGGGAGGGTTGAGTGCTAACCAACCGGTTTAACCCCACCATATACTAATGTGCCTGTGCCAAGCAAGGAACCTGTAATTCAGTAGTTGTTGTTGTTAATTAGTCATTTATGTTATTTGTTCACCATTTATGCATTAGAATAAGTCAATTGTCATGCTTTATGTATAGTTTCACATTTTGTATTTCAGGGCATTTTACAGCTTTCTGTCATGGTATGGACTCATAATGGGACCTGTAGAATTTTAAATTCTAC
>JAULBM010110843.1:0-30481 GCA_032357055.1 Geukensia granosissima | reverse complement strand
ATCTACGTTCGCATCCTAACACACTAATAGTATCGACATGTTCCATGAGAGGGGCAAACATGGACTCTCTGGAAAGCCACAAGGGACAAAATTCCGTATATTGTCAATTCTTATTTTGTAAAAGTGTATTTTCAAATTCGTAGTTCGTGAAATGTTAATTTGTTAATTTTCACTGTGTGAATAAGCGCTGTAATTTCCGTATATTGTTAATTCTTATTTTGTAAAAGTGTATTTTCAAATTCGTAGTTCGTGAAATGTTAATTTGCTAATCGTCACTGTGTAGACGCAGAACCGTGAATAAGCGCTGAAATGTCTTTCGTAAATGTTTAATTTAACTATTTACTTTTTCAGGTATCGAAGTACTTAGAATCAAAAGGCCTGGGATTAGACAAGGACTCGGACGATTTTAAACGAATTGTGCAATCGTTTTTCGATTCTTATGACAAAAATAAAGACGGGAAAATAACGTCTAAAGAATTCACAACCAAGCACGACGAACTATGATTCTAGCATACTTAAACAGCGACCACCAGAATTTTGTGTTTCAAAAAACGTTGTGGCATAGCGGTTTTGAACGTCAAATTGTTGTCTGGACTTGTTTTTCATTTTTTACCCGTTTGCCACATAGAATATAATTTTCCTTGTGAATTTTTAAAATACTTATATTTTATATGAATATTTTTGTAAAAGGCTGTGTAAAAATTCAAATCGTATTTATATGTATGAAATTATTAATTTTTATATAAACCATGACTGTATTGGTTCAATTCTCTTATGTTTTCAGACGGCAATAAAACCACCGTTAGCGTGCTCGTCTCTAGTGCGGAAGGTCGTGGGTTTAATCTCCGTCCGGTGGTCAAAACAAAAACATTAAAATTGGTATTTGCTGCATCTCATCTAGGCACGCAGCATTTAGGAGTAAGAGCAAAGACTGTTCGTCCCAGAGTCAGAATAATGTGTCGTGATAAAGTGGCTTGTATTCCTGCGGACTGTTGCTTTCGTAATCTAGCACGTTAAAATACGACTCGGGGTGTCGGTGAAGTACAAAGCAGGGTCCATTCATCATCACCCTTCATTAATATGCTCCTGTCCTGAATATGCATGAAATATTTGCCGCTTGACGTTAAGCACCATTTAATTAACCAATTAATCAATCAGATATCAATAATATTGGTAAATTTCTGCAAAGACTGATTCCGTCTGGGTTCATTTGATAAATACATTGTATTTCAAAATTCACATAGCATTTTCCGAGATATCAATGTTCAAAAATCGATCATAGATCTTCTCAGCAAATCTGATGGATGACTTTGGATAAAATTCAAACTGAAAACAGCCATATTCGGATGAATTTGAGCACTAGTTTGATCATTCTTAAGTATATGATTTCAAATATCGAGGCGCATATCGTAGATTTCGAATATTGCGACACAGGTTTCCGGGAGGTCAAGATTTAACGAAGGAAACTCCACAAGAGACAGTGCTTCACTAGAAAGCTCAAAAACTTATCTTCATGAGAAGATGACCTAGATGTGTATACAAATCTGAATATAAATAGATATAAATAGATTGATTGATTGTTTGTAGTTTAACGTCCAGTGGCAAATATATGTCATGCATATTCAGGACGAGAACAAGTTATCAAGCAATAAATCATAAAAAGGGGGAACTGGGGATTAGGCCGAGGAATTTAATATCCACAGGATGCCAAATTGGGACTGTTTGGGTAGGGGCGGAAAATTTAGCCTGAACAACTAGCCACATACAGACCACTCATTACGTGCTGTTATATAGAGATCTTTAACGTGCTGTGAGCACGGCATTTTCCCAACACGGGGCACGGAGATAACGATCTTGTCCAATTAAGACGGGTTGGGAATATATACATCCCGCCTCACTAACGCCCTTTGGCAGGGGTTCTACCTGCAAGGGGATAAACCGAACGCGTCCAATTTCTATATCCCGGCCGCCCTCAGAACGGGGAATATATATAGTTTCACAAAGGAGTAGGTACGTTAAGCCCCATATTTGGCCCAAATGTTAAATTTTGTGCCACAATAATAAGTTATTGTGAAAATACTGTTTAATAATCGTCTTTTAATAATTCATTACTTTTTCTAAATCAGGGTATATTTGACTATTTTGACAAGAATTTAACATATTCGGTAAAAATACTCAACTTTTGGAGGTGTTATGTTCAACATAGATATGATCGCACTAAAACATCACGAAGATATTTTAACAAAACATTTGTTCTTCATATATCTTCAATTAGGCAAAGTTTGGTTGTGATGTTTTCGTGTGATCTATATTAAAATCGACAAAAAAGTAACAAATATTGCATCAAATTAACTAATTTTTAAAGTATTTTCACATTAAAAGTATTTTCTATGTGTCATGTGACCATTGTAGAACTAATTAAACTAAAAAAATTGTTGGATTATCTTTTTATAGACGTTATTCAATACCAAAATATAAAATAATACATATTAGCCAATTTTCAAATTTAGACAAATTTTTGGGCCAAAAATAAGCCTTAACGGCCCCCTCCTTTGAACGTAAGAAAAATATTTAGACGAATTTTATAATCCCAAATTTGAAAATCTTGAAGCATGCAGTGATTTAAGTATATTTTCACCGCAAAATACCGGGGTATTTGATGTAAAAGGTAATTTGCAGACTTCGTGAACAATGAGAAATATTAACAAAAATATTGATTCTTTTATGTAAGCATCGGCGGTATTGTTATACCATCCATGGAAATTCCAATCGTGTAACGAGTACTGTGGTGCAATTGTGTCCATTTGTGTCCTAAACATGAATGAAATTTAATAAAAATATATGGAGCAGATCCAGTAAACAATGGTTTTGCTTCACGAATATTTTCTGATTCAAAGAAGGAACTACATAATACACCTAAGGCCTTTTACGAACCTTGGGACATCTGGAAAAAGCTACATTAGCATCGTCTTGTATTTCAAATAATCAAATGAATGTACCTCTTCTTTTTCAATATCATTGATACATTTGATTTATCCACCATTAACATCAATATTACCAGTTCTAAACTAAATGACAAATAAAAGCCTTAAGTTTACCTTGTTGTGTTAAAAAAGGAGGCAAAGGAAAACCGAAGGGCCAAACAAAAGTGGTGAATAAGTCGACAGACAGGACAATCTTCAGAATATGAATAAGACGAAACATACGACATCTCCCTTTTCTATACAAACTGTACATACATAAAACTAAAAACAAACATACAACCACAAACAACGCAAACCCCCGCTAATGAAACTTCCAGACTCTAAGATATGCTGCTTCCTTGAGATTATGTATCTTTTCATACATTGCATGTATAAACCTAGCCCTTCCACTGCACAGTCTCTTTTGCACATCCTACTTTCGTGTTCATATTGCTCCAACAAAGCCAAACCCTGCTGCTGCTACCGGTGATGTTAGTCCACATGAGTACCCTTGTACCAGTTGCTACTGGGGCCTTCAAAATATAGACTCTTTGCTTACTGCTGTTTCGTTCCTGGTTGTTACTCATCCTGCTCTGCCCAGCCAATTTCTGCTGCTGGCTTAAGTTTTTTCCGTCACAGCATTATCTTTTCGTGGTTTATCCTGAGTATTTCTCACCCTAAACACATAATGCTCAGCTCGCTAGTCTTTCAGACCCTCATGTCCAATTTATACTTTGTCAGTTCGCTCCCACACATCTATTTCGGTACTGTTGTTGCAGTTACCCTTTCCCGTTTACAAGAATATCCTTTAATTATTGTTTGCTCCTGAGCTCTTTGAGTCATATACTCGTGCTTCTCCTTATTCTCTTTTCCTCTTGTTCATTCTACTCTCGAGTTCGCTCCAACACATCAAAGTCCAATTTTCATTTTGTAAAATAAATAATCCGTAATTTTACTTACTGTGGCCCTCCCCAAAATATATATAATGTTTCTTATAACGGTTATTTATCTTGCAAGGTAGACGTGTGAAAAATCTTTGAGTGATGACAAAAGGAATTTTATCCTTTTTTTTTCTTTCGGTGTGTACTTTAATGGGCGCAATATACCGATTGGATACCCTTTTTATTCTGAACTATGAATATTTAATGAAACTTTATTCAGTCATGCAACGTTTTTAGAATTTAATACATTTGTAATTGACATATTGTGACCGCTTCCCGCCATTAGCCGGCATCTTAGTTTTTGTGTGAACTAATACATCATTGATTCAAAAGAAATTTTGAAACCAGCTGCTCTAAAAATGTCCACCCATGTACCAGCGATATGTACATTGACTCAAAGATCGAAATTAGTCTCAAGATTGATTGATTGTTACTTAACGTCCGGCAGAAAATATTTCACGCATATTCAGGACGGAAACAAGTTAACAAACAATAAATAGATATGTAGACTGTGAGAAAGGAACCGGTAAGGAGAGAGTTTAAGACTTTCGGGTTAGATTAGGGCGAAAAATTTAGCCTTCTAACTGGCCGCCTACTAACCACTCAAAATGCGCTGTCACAAGGGCACTTTAACGTGCTTAGGACGTGCCATTCCTAAACATGAGGCGTCTTTAACGTCTCCCTCTTGCCGGATTGTTAATTTATACATCCCCCACAACCAGGGACACCCCTTTTAGAGGACTAATGCCTCCAGGACGGAGATACCTAGTTCCTATTCTTTCCCCGGCACAACCTTTGCGGTACAAAATTGAATGGGAAAGAGCAAATATTAATGAATATGAACTAAAACTCAAAGAATTTCTAGATAAAAATCTCAAATATGAAATATATAAGCTTTACTGAAATTATCGATGCAGTGATGCTATGCCCGAAGAAAGCCCAGAAGGTAGCTTTTTCATTTATAGTAATTAAACTGAAAAGTCCAAAACTGAACAAAATATTATATATAAACAAACCAAAACACAGACTTTGGGCGACAACTAGTTATCAAACAATAATTCCTAAAAGGGACCAGCAAGGGTTAGGCCGGGGACTTTAAAATCCATTATGCCAAATTGGGACTGTTTGGGTAGGGGCGAGAAGTTAAACTTAAGCAAATGGTCACCAACGGACCACTCATACAAGTTATTGCAAAAGGATCTTTAACGTGCTGAGAGCGTGGCATTTTCCCAACATTGGGCACTGTGATAGCGTTCCCGTCCGAGACGAGTTGAGAATTTACACATGCCGCCTAACCAACGGGTGAAAAATTTAGCCTTCTAACTGGTCGCCTACTAAGAAGGGTTTTATACCTCCTGGTAGAGAAAAAACCAAGCAACTAATTTCTTAACTTTGGCTTCTTCGGGTATGGTTGAGTATTTATACATCGCGCCAACCAAACGGACGCCCCTTAACGGTTCTACCTGCAGGCAGGAAACCGAACCTATTGTATATACCCCGGCCACCCCTGGAGTAAAATTATTTTGAAGAATTTGCCACTCAGAAAATGTTGACCAATACAATGCCGAATATCTGAAACTGTTTGAACTCAGAGTGGAGATAATCAAGGAATTAGCAGTCTGAACAGATTACAACTACTAAATTCAGTGTAGAATACCCATGTGGAAGTGCACAATCCAAAGAGACAAGACAGATTTAAAACATATGTCTCTGTGTAAAACAAACTAAAAGACAAAACGAAAACAAAAGGAACAAGGGCTAGGAATCCAAGAGCTTCTTTACAAAACAGGAGGGGGGTCAGGTGCTCATGAAGGATAAGCATCCCCTGTCTTGCGCGCAACTCCCGTCGTATAATCCTTAAACTCTAATCTGAGTTAACGTCAATCCGGGAAGAGGTCGACTTATCTTTGTATTACACATGTTTCATATGAAAAAAATTCTGGAATCTATGAAAAATTTAAATTCTGTTAATCTGGCGATAAATAGGGAATTTTCGTAGAGCATTTAAAATTGGTCGAGAAAATAATTACTCCAATGCTGTTGAAACTTTTTAAAAACAAATTATGGAAGAAAGAAAACTACACAACAATTTTAAAACTGGGATCATTTCACCTGTTTGCATAAAGGAAAGGACAAATTATTAGAAAGCTAGCCTATAAAGGAATAACAGTCTCCTCAATTCGCACAAAAAGTACTGGAGATATTATATATATAGCAGCCCTAGATACACAAAAAGCTTTTGATTTGGTCAACCATAGTAACATCCAGGATAAAACATTTCAAAAGGATATACCCCTAGACATCTTGGAGGTCCGTTAGGGAAATGTATCACGAGTTGACATCTAGAGTGAACTGGAAGAGAGCTTTCAGCTTAAGTTTACCAGTAAAACAGGGATTGAACCGTCAAGGTGGCATCCTCTAAACGCATTTTTATAAAGTATACATAAACAATTTTGGAAAGCAGTTAGAAGACAACCAGTTAGGTATTAACCTCGATGTAAATTATGCTGGCTGTCCAACATATGCAGATAATATTCTGCTGAAGTAAAACTCGGAAAAGACCTCCAAGTAATTCGGAACACGGTAGGAAGCTATGGAAACGATCATCAATATAATACCCATTAAAATGTGTTATAGTTAAACAGAAACAAAATTATGCGAATAGGCAAAAAGGACAAATAAATATATGGGATTTCAACAATAAAGAAATGCCAGTGGCTCAAGAAGTAAAAGGAATTCGAAGAAACCAAAGGGTCAGACAGATATCGTTAAGTCGGAAGACAGACAAGACCCTGGCCAACAAAATGAAACGAAAGACAAACATATAATACACAATACTATACTGAAAACTAAAACTGTAGTAACGCGAACCCTACAAAAACCATGGTGAGTTCAGGTGCTATGGAAGGGTAAGCAACCCCCTACTCCACTAGTGGCACCCGTCGTGTTACTCGGTAGTCAAAGCCGGTGTAGTCACAATCGATGTTAGTCACAACCGGTATAGGAACGGATTTGTATTCATGACAGTCGGAAGATATCCATTGTCATCTGTGAGATGGATATTTCGTAACGGTTAGATAAAACTGGTCAAATTGTCAAATAAGGCTTCTTAAAACACAAAATTGTTCAAAATTAACTAATTACCATATATTATAGTTGAATATTTACATCATAATAAAGTTGTAGATTTAACTGTAAAGCTTATTTTTGTTTTATTCATTTTAAAAAATAATTCTTTTCAGAAATGCTTATATGTTGAATTTGCACATTCATTGTGCATTTTAATATTTGAAGCAAGAAAATGAAACCGTCCGATTCGCTCATGAATAGCAACTGGTCATTATAAAAATAGAGGAAAATCCTATTGCATCTTTTGCAGTGGTAATTATTATTCTCATGGGTATTGCTACGAGCCTTGGAGATTGATTGTTTTTCCAGTCAAATATTTTTTGTAACGAAATTTTGTTTCTCGTTAGATATTTCAATATATTTTCCGCTTGAAAAAATTCCATCGAAAGTGGCAATTGCTATAGGGAAACGTTGATTTCCATAAAACGCAGTTGCTTTCGTAAGCTGCTGAAATACATAAAAGGTAACAAAAAGAATATATCGGTTTCATATTACACGTGTTTTGAGCAATCTATGTGCAAGTTAATATCAAGCATAGAAATTCAAAAAATACCAAAGGGGCAGACAGAAATTTAATTCTGTTCACAAATTGGATAATTACGCTTAATAAATTATTATGTAATAAGCGTCACGATTAATTAAGTCTAGGCAAGTACGACTTGATACTTTTGTGCTACCCAAAACTTTAATATATAAAAGTTTTAGATATATCTCTAATTACTTAGTTAATTTGATTTCTACAATTATAAAAATCTTTCATTTATGCTTGGACCCTGGTTCATTGGATTTTTGTTGTCTACATATCAGTCAACGCGTCGTATGTATCTAAAAGTACTGAGGTAAATCAGATCAAATCACTTGTTGTGAACAAAGAAATGATCAATCTGCAGATAAGAAACGACAAGCAAAAACAAGTTTAATTTTAAGGACGCGTTCAACTTAAATTTGAAAGCCTTAAATTTATAAAAATAAGACCTCATAACAAGCAAATAGTTTGCATTTTCAAAAAGATATTTGACGAACAACTTTTAGTTTGAGTTAGCTGCCATTTTTGTTTTCCTTGTTATATTGTTTTCATTTGGAAAAAGAACATTGTTGAATCGATATGATTCCTGTTTCAAGTTTTGATTTTATCAGTTGAAGAAGGCCCAACAGGATAACTACACAGAAAAGTCAAATACGCTTTAAGTAAAAAATCAGGATTAAAAAAATAATAATAATAATATCAACATGGCAGAAAGACCTAAAGATTCGAAAAACAAAGATCACGTTACCATTGAAAATATAACTGGTGAAACTTCTTAGAACTAATTCAGTAAAAACCTGTATCTACCAGACTGGCGATATCCCTGGAACTTACTAGTTCAACAGCAGCTTTGACCCAAACTAATTTAACTTTGGGACCGAGACTGATGAAACTTCTGGAACTAAGTCCGTAAAAAGCAATATCAATCCAGACTAGTGATACCTCTTGATCTCTGTCCGTCAATAGCAATAACCCCAAAAACTGGTAAAACCTCAGAAAAGGTCTGTCAACAGTGACCCAGACAGGGGAAAACTCTGGAAATAAGTCCATAAAAACAGTATCTACCCAGACTGTTGATATCTCCGAACTACGTCAGTAAAAATCAGTAACGATCCAGACTGATGTTATATCTGGAACTCAGTTCGTCAACAGCAGTATCGACAGAGACTTGTCATCCACCTGGAAATCAGTCCGTCAAAATAAAAGTTTACCAAGGTGAAGAGATATATCGACCTAGACTGATGATATCCCCTGGAACTCAATTTGTCAACAGCAGAATCGACCCAGATTGGTGACAAATTTGGAAATTAACCCGATAAAAGCAGTATCGGCCCAGACTGATGAAACTTGAGAACTAAATCGCAAAAGGCAGTATCGATCAGACTGATAACACCTCGGGAATTTAGTGCGCCAACAGTGGTTTCGAACGAGATTAGTGAAGACTCGGGAGCTAAAAGTCCAGCAATAGCTGACTGGTGAGACCTCGGTAACTAACACTCAGTCAACTCAGTTAATAGCGGTCTCGACACAAACTAGTAATATTTAACAGTCGTCAAAAATATCGACTCAGGCTGGTGATAACCAACAGTCCACCAACAGCAGTATCTTGCCAGACTAGTATTATCTCTGGAACTTCGTCCGTTATACCTGGCGAATTAACAGTCAGTCGATATCGACGAAGTTTTTTAAAAAAAATTGACAAGTTCTATCAAAACTATGCTGATATGAACTTTGAAAGGCGGTAATCGTAAGATTTCATTTATATCAATACAGTTAAGTATATTTTCTTGAGGACTCTCAAGGTCTGCCGCAAACTTTTATACACTTGATAAAACAGGCAACATTTGAAGAACTTCATATTTTATTGTTGGAGCCTTTTACAGCTTGCATTACGGTGCAACTCGTTGATAACCTTTAGATGTTTGTTTGTTTGTTTGTAATTAGTTTTTTAAGCCTGTCATAATAACGGACAAAAATACAAAATATACTAATTCTATAACAGTCAATTTGTTTTGGTGAGGCTCTTTCTGAATTTTACTTAAAATCAAGTGTTAATGTAGGGTTTTCCCCTGACACTGACGTTCTTAGTTTGATTTAAGCAAACAAAATTTGAAGAAAAACAGGGGAGTAGCCGAAAACAAAAACTTAGACAACATGAACCCTATGAAAATAAGGGTTAGGTGTTCTAAAATAGTAGGGAGCTCCTTGTCCACGTGCAGCTTCAGTCCTGTTATTCTGGAGTCAAAACCGATGATTGATAAGTCACAAACGGTGTTTGTTGAAAAGGATAAAAGAACGGCAGTTACCACAGTAGCAAGATATTCGTTGTCATTTTTGGGATTGTTATTTTCGGCCAATCACGACATGATGACGAAAAAAACGTTGAAGTGTTGACTTCTATCTTTCCATCACAAATATTTTGTTGAGCTGCTTTCCTGTCAGCAGCAACCGTATAGCAAAGAATTCTGATAGAAAGTACAAGCTCTTAAAAACCGTTTCAACAGAGATATAAACCCAACATGCAGGTGTGACTTGAATGTTGCTGCACATTGACGGAAAGTTTAGTGTGGGGAAAATTACTGTCACCACTCTTATCTTATCGTATCTTATATCTTCTGTGAATTTCTAGTTTTAAATCAATGTTTGAAGCCAACCTTTCAGTTTCTTTACAATCATATTATAGATTTAAATTCAAAATGTGACAGATGGAGATATATAAAGTTACCAAATTTAGAATTATCCAGTGAAAGCGGATAGATAATCTAAAAAATCTATTCTGGACTCCTAATAAAGAAGTTGAGTGGGCCTTTATACTAGAATTGCTTTGAACTATACTGTAAATAACTTATAGGTGATTAGACTTCAGGCAAACAAAACCATAACTACATTGTAACTATACGAAAAGGACAAGGAAAATTAATAACCAACAAACCTGTAAGATTGAACACAATCAAATATGATGTAAACTCTGGTGCATTGGAAGAATAAACATGTCCTGCTCCACATGTAACACCCATTGTCTTATACTAAGAAAATAACATAATCGGAACAGGAGCGCCTCCGTAAAGTACAAAATAACCAATGTTAAGTAGCCTATCATCATTAGCATCAAAACCAAAACATAATAAAAGAAGTACTAAAATCCAAACAAATCGAAATAAATAACCCTATTTGTAAGCACACATGTGTAACTTGTAAATCCATTAAGGTTCATGGATTTCGTATTACTCGCATCGCACGTATTAAGGTTTATCAGATACCTGCCCAAGGTTGGTTGTTCTCTCCCGTTTCTCCGACTTCCCCCACCATTAAACTGATATCAGCGATATTACTGATATTGCTGAAAGTGGAGTTTAACTACATTCAAACAAACCAACAAATCAAATAAATATGTTGCCTTGATGCTGATGGTCGTACAAATGTTTCCTGTTTTGTAATTTGAAATTGCACCTCTCCGTCATTATCCATTCTAACGCCTCCCCTTTCCCAATCTGGCTCACAAAATCAATAGCTGTTTTAAAGTTTAAAATGTATCAATTTGAGTCCAGGGAAGGTGTTTAAGAATGATAAATATATATAAAAATATGTTGTACTTAGATACTTTTCTAGAAAAAAAGAAGAACAATGTAAGACAAACATGTCAATGATTTGTGAAAAGGTCAACGACTTAGTATTCACTACAATATAAAGCACATTCTTATGACTTAAGTATTTTAACTCAATAGCTTTTGATCTTTAAGCCTACCTGGCCTAACAGACCATTTGAGCCTTTTTATCATTTGAAGTCCGTCATCCATCTGTAGTCCAACAAAAAATCTTCTACTCTGAAATCAATCTTAACCAAACTTTGGTGGAATGGTACTTGGGATGTATACGATGACCGCCGTTAAACAGCTTTTTTAACACTGTAGTGGAAAATTCATTAAAAAGTCTTCTTGTCTGAAACTACTTGATATTGAAACCAACTTTGGGCAAACGGTCCGTAAGGGGCTTTCTTTCACAATTATATTCAATGACCCTCTAAGGCCAACCATGATGACCGCTACAGCTAAACTTAGTTTACCATAGTATCCGATTGGAAACTTATCCTGAACTACTTGTTCTATTCCAACCAAATTTTGTTGGAATTTGTATTGGGTAGCTTTCTTTTTTTAGTTAATGTTTCTAGCTTCACACCACTTGAACGCTTATAATATTTGTCCTTAAAAAGGATATAATCGTGCATTCGTCGTATTTCGGTTCTTTAATAAAAAATGAAAGTACTAAAATGATATATTTACAATTTAACAAATTTGTTATCAGCAAAGAAGGTTTTTTTATTTTCAAAAACGTCAAAGGATATAAATAAAATTGTATTCTGAGGTTAATATCAAAACAAAATACAAGAAAGGTGTGTTTTCTTTTACCAAACATATAACATTGTTTATAAAACCACTGAGGCATACTACTAATTCATTACAGAAAACAAACTTTATACAGTAATTACATTATGTCTGACTGCACCTTAGTAATGACAATATGTCAAGGTTAACCATATGTCTTGTAGGTTGAATTGTGATGTTAAACTATCATGTTTAACTTTACATAAATTTTGTAACATTTCGACACCAAACCTACTGTAACCTCTACGTCCTAGTCCTCAAGTTCTGCGTTCACATTTTTGCATGAACTTGTAGTAGATCACTGAGTCGCTGTCACGACTGATTGACTGAAGGCACCATCCGCCCAGATGCTAATGCTAATTGGTTTTTTCGTGCTGTTTTTCTTTTGCTGTGTTTCTTCTTTCGATTATGGTCTTGTCTTGTCTTCTGACTTAACTATTTTTCCACACATGCGTATTTTCGAATTTTTTTATATCATAAGATACCTATTGTTGGTGTAAAAATTATATAATAGATAATGATTATAAAACATCAAAAGTTGGCTGTACAGTGATTTTCGTTAAAGACTTTTTAGACTTTTGTGCTCCAAAGTTTTGGTAGTAACCGTACGAGATAAACTTTCACCCGGAAAAGCGCTTTGTAATGACTTATTTTGCAATATACCCCTAAGAAAATGCCATGAGACCACAATTTTTATATATTCTTGTATTCTCATCACTATAAGGTATAGATTAAAAAATATTTGGAGTTTTTGAATCCGAAGATATCAAAGGGGCAGACAGAAATCGTTAAGTAGGAAGACAGAGAAGATCATAGCCAACAGAATGAAACAAAAGACAAACATAGAACACACAACACTACACTGAAAACTAAAGCTGGAGTAACACGAACCATACAAAAACCGGAGTGAGTTCAGGTGCTCCGGAAGGGGAAGAACTACTGCTCCACTAGTGGCACCAAAGATTTTACATGTTGTCATCGCTTATTGGCATCAGTTACGACATAAAAGAACTTCTAGACACGAGTGAACTTTAAAAACGCACGGAGTAGAATTCATTATTGGAATATTAAAATAAACCCTGATGGTAACAGTGATTCAGAATTTATGCCAACCATAATTTGTATTATGATGCACTAGCGTGTACATCCTTGTGATGGGCAGTGTTGCAAATCATTTATGACAAGGATAATGACCGATAATTATACTATTTTTGCCTTTTGTGTCAAAAATCACATATGTTTGACATTTGTTCCGAAATATGTGTTTTACCTTTGTTTATAGAACTTTCAGCAGCTTGCTGTGCTGATGTGATGAAGATTCCATTACATATGCTTAAATTCCTCCTTTTGCCTATTTAGATTTCTATGTAAGATTCGTTTGTGGATTTTATATATTAAAATAAAATATAATTTTGGACATTTTATCAGAATGGGATACGATATCACGTTTTTCATCAGATAAAAGAAAGTACATCTAATCTTTGATCTTAATTCTTTTACTTGTAATTTTTTTTATAATTTTATAATAAGATAGAAAATGAAATGAGGTAAAATTGTCTAAGAGAAAGCTATCTAAAACGTGAATATATCAGACTTCTACATACAATGTATGACCTAGAATGATGGACAGATGTCAACACCCTACGGCAAGCTGTAAAAGACTCCAAAAATAAAATATGATGATATTCAAATTTAAGAACTATCGTCCAAATAAGTAAACAACACAAGCAACACTCTATCATTAAATCAACAACATCCATTGGGTTCCTGGGGGCCTGGGTGGCCGAGTGGTCTATGTAGTTGATTTAAACTTACCTGTACAGATCACTGTAGTCTATCACCTATACGACATGAGTTCTCGCCTGACTTTGACCCATACAAAAACGGGTTGAGTAAAACTCGCATCGCACTTGATAAGATTTGTCAGTTACCTGTCCAAGGTCGGTGGTTCTCTCCGGGTACTCCGGCTTCCTACACCAGTAAAACTGACCGCCGCAGTATGACTGAAATATTGTTGAAAGGGGCGTTAAACCCCAATCAAACAAACAAACCGACATGGATAAACCACTCACTACGAACGTTGTAAAACAATATTTAACATGCTGAAAGCGTTACATTCACCCAAAACTCGATTAAGTTGCCGTCATTGAAGGGATGAGAATTCGTACACCAAACTCAACCAACGGACGCCCCTAATTGACGGTTCGGTTCTTTCCTGACGTAGAAACTAAATTGCTCTTTCTTGAATCAGACTCTTTTTAAGTGGTCGAATATTTATCTGTCCCTCCTTACCAACCGACGGCATTTTAGCAGGGGTTTTACTTGACGTCGATAAAACAAGACGGTCTTTTTTCTATATTCCGGCTTCCCTCCCTCGTAGGCCCACTTTATTAAAATACTGTATTTAACGTGTAATAAATCTAAAAGATGTCCTCCATCACCTACCGGATTACTTTTGAATTAAATATTCACATGACTTTTCAGTTGTATGCTACAGATGGTATGGACTCTAAATCAATATTAACGGGGAGGGGGGGACATGTAAAAGTTTAAATTAGACTGTCTTGTATGGATGGTGTCTTTTCGACAATCATGCCACGACTCCTATTTTTATATCCTTCAATGTGATGAAGAGGAACGTGAACCCAATGCTTAGTTGGAGTGAAATATAAGGTTAAGGTCAGATTATTTCATTTGCATACCATCTTACACGGAAGTAGAGTAATAATCTCGTAATTTGTTTTAATGTTATGTGTGGGGCAAATAAAGCTTGACAGGTTTAATGTGTGGGTGCAATTAACACGTTGTGTTTATTACGTGAATAATTATTGTAGAGTTTTTGCTGACCTGTCAGTTTCATGTTCACATAATTTATGTAGTTAACAAAATATCTCAATCAACCCATAGCACGAGAACTAAAATCACCCGTTAGTGGATCTTAAATGAAATGCAAAGTTTCAATAATTTATACTTATGATGATGATGATAAACTTGGCTAGCTGGTACCATAATCTTCGCACATCCAGGTCAAATCGGAAATAAAAGGAAAAGCTGTTAAGGAAACACTGGTAAAAACACACATACAAGAGCCCACCTAAGCTCAGTTAGAGAATTATATGAAAATAAGAAATGCCTATTAATCATATATCGCTCAACAATGCAAGCATTGCCTAAATTAATGTTAAGTGTGGAATTCCCAAAAATAAAACAGCAACAAGGCGATATGTTATCAAACAAAGTAAGTCTGAAGATTTAATATTGCATTTTCAATGAACGTGAGGAAAATAAGATGGGTTACACTGCCACTTTATTAGTATCCACTAGCGAAATTGCCCTTTATTAATGTTTGCTAAAAATGGTCCATTATGATTTGTTGTGTTTTTGAGAGAAAAGATTATTATTATTTATATCAATGACAACAAATTTCAATGTTCGGACAACAATGAAAATTGCTAGGTTTGTGAAAAATATTAAAACAGCATATGTGGCATTATTGTCCATGAAACAGCCCCCACCAAATGACAGTAGAATTTAAACATCTACAGACCCCATTACGGCCGTAAATAATAAACCAGAGTCCATACCATTACGGAAGCTGTAAAAGGCCGCGAATTACAAAATAATAAACTATACATAAAACACGACAATGGATCTAATCTCATGTTAAATGGTGAACATATAACAATAAATGACTAATTAAACAACGAGAACCGCTGAACTACAGGTTTCTGGCTTGGGACAGGTTTACTTACAGGATCAATGAGTTTGCACGGATACTTTTTGAACTGATACCTGTATACATCTTTGTTATATTTCAAAATAATTTTGGATGTGGATTCCATTTCGTACTGCCACTGCTTGCACTCAATTCTTTTAACGACTATAAATTATGGTAGATTCTTGAGAAACCTGTGATATTTTTATCTTTGCTGCTTATTTTTACAAGTGCATGCATAATATACAGCTTACAACCATTGAATTCAATAACTTAAGCAGAAACATGAGCAAATAGTTCGAAGTGTCTAACGGCATATTCCCATATTGAAAAGAAAATTGTAAAATGAGAAGGTAAAATTTTTACACTTTGTTTTGTAAACTGTCAAAATCAGAGAACATCATTATAATGTTTTACACTTATAATTTTAACAAAAAGAGGTGTCACTTAAAATTCTATACAAGGCTGTCATACACGACATCTCCCACAACATTGGTATGACAAGAAAGACGGGGGTTTGCAGTTTCCTTTTAGGAAATCCCATTTGTATTCTGTCCTGTCCAGTTGTTTCTTTACTATCTTTGTTTCTTTAATATAACAGGATAGGATTTTTTCTTGGATTGCATATAATAAACGAACATGGGACTAATGAGGATTCATACTTGTTTGATAATGATAACTTCTTACCAGGAATGTAGTTACGGATGATATGCAAGTTTTGAACAATGTGCACAGCATAACATTTTCACAACATTGATTGACCTGTTTTTATTAAATGTGCATTATATAACACTAAGCTCTACTATATTATCACATAATAATTTGCTAATCCGTTTAAAATTTTAGAACTGGAAAAGTCATGTTTTATGTAAAGTTTCACAATTTGTATTTCTGGGTCATTTACAGCTTCCTTTATGGTATGGACTCTGGTTCATTGTTGAAGGCCATATTGTGACCTGTATAATTTTATATTCTACTGTCACTTGGTGGGTGGCTGTCTTATGGACAATCATGCCACATCTCCTATTTTTATATTTTATTTGGCCATATTCAAACAATTTCGTTTCATATTTTTATTATGTTTTATTCAAACATTCTGCTACGTAAACAAAACGAAGGTCGACATGTTCTGTTATTTGACACACAAAGACAATACGATAACAAAAAATGTGAGAGAAAGTCTGATCCATTATTGAACCAGAGCTAATGATAATTAAGGTCGAGGTTAATTATTCCTGTAATAAAGCAGTAGAAAGCAATCAGGGGAATTGTACTTGTTTATTTATATCATTTAAGGGACATAAGATATTTGTCAATGTTTTCTGTTTATTAGGTAATATACTAGATTAATGGAATTTTGAAGACACGAGATAAATGGTCATGGTGATCAGTTTGGAGAAAACAACTACAATGTTTTGTTGTACATGTTCAAGGCCTAATAATTACTAACAGGTAAAAAGTTTTCTCGAATTCTGTTAGCCGTAACAATCAAAAATCGTTAAAATCAAGATGGATAACTTTTCTCCTGTTTTTTGGCTTATGTTCATTAGATTTTCAAACATTTTACTAGTTTCAAATATAACTACATTCTATGTAAATTTTCTAAATAGTTTTTAATGCACGTTTTCTGATTTTTTTTGTTTTTGTTTTTTTTTTTTACGTTTCACACATATCTGTTTTCAACAATCATTGATGGTGCAGCAGCTATTGTTGTAGTATTAAATTAAACTTTTACTAAGAGGTTAAAAAAATATAAATTATAGGCGTCTAGGTACTTTTTCCATTCATCAAAATAAACTGGGACTTACAGATGCAATAACTTGTGTGTACTTTTTTCATTTTTCTTCTGCCTCTTTGGAATTTTCAATTTTTTTAAGGAAGAAGGTCGTACATGAAATTTATCAAACAATGTTTTACAGAAAATTGCTGCATTTGCTAAAATTCTAAAACACTGAAATTACGGAAAGGTCTTGAAAAGTAATGCACTAAGCAGTGGTCCCTGCCGTCAAATTTGGCTTCCCATTTCGAGTTGCCTTGGATTTGAGTGCTTCTTTTGCAATATTTGAATGCTTGACTTCCTATGTGTTGGTTCTAATGCTACTAATGAGATATTACTCCTTGAAATGTACATATAACATATCTAAATTTTTCCATATGTATCTAACATTGGTAATTTTGTATTTTGATTTGTTTTCAAATATATTTTACACAAGTTTGTTCAAGAATATTCTTTCAGCTTTTCATAAGCTTTCAGTCCGTTGTGAAATATATGAACTATTTCCATAACGAACGTACAACAAGGTTCCGGTGGTGTTATTTATTCCTAAGGTGATTCCCAGTAATGGCAAACCATTTTAATTTATAATAAAATTGTTCGGATTTCAAATTAGAGCAATCACTATTTGACTACTGAATGTACATTACAACAAGAATAAACTTGTTATCGCAACTGAAAAACTGAAAAAAAATGTGACAAATGCAGCCTTTAGGCAAAATTAATTAAGTATTAGTTTTCAATTACAATCAAGTTTGAAAGGTGTCTGAATACACTACATTAATTCAACATTAAACTTGTATTTTGAAACTGCATTGTTGATGCATTTGCTGCTAGAGCTGATGTACCTAAGTGTATTCACATGACCAGTTGTACGACTTGTCTGACATGAAAATGATTAAACATTGTTTTAAAGAAATTTTCTGTATTTGTTTTATCAAGTTAATATACGGAAAGGCTCTAGAAAATAGTAGTTCCGTCGAATTTGGCTTCCTATATAGATTTGTTTGGATTTTAGTACTTTTTTTACTATATTTGGAACTCGGACTTATTGTTTTTGCTCTTATGCTACTGATGAAAGGGAACTCCATGAAATGTACATATAGCACATATCAATCACCATAGTTATTTGTAAATGGTGCATTTGTATTTTGATAAAATAAACAATATGCGTAAAATGTTTGCGAGTAAACATATTACAAAAGGCTTTTTTAACCAATCACATTTTTCTCCACAAAACAAAGGCATCTTAAATATGTTAGTTAAGTATGTTGGAAGCCCACCATCCATATAATATTGGATTAGATTAATGGTAAGCTGTGATGTCTATAAAACCCAAACTAGACATAAAATAGACAAACCGTTTGAAAAATCTACACGATACAAGCGTTTAACATTAGTTTTGGATTATACACAAATAAGATACGAAACAAAATAATAGGTACGCTTCACAGTTTTCACAATACGAGCTGCTGGGTCGATATACATATTGGAATGTTTGTCAACCCCTTTTCTGTGTGGCAATTCCGTTTATCTGTTTTCCTCTTTAGAGTCGTCGTTTTCTATACATTAAAGCCTTAACCATACGGCATTGAAAAACGTGGGAGAACATTTATAAGTTGACTTATGGATCGATTATAGTAATAACTCATTTATTATTCCCGTTCCAGATATGAGGAAGTAGAGTAAACCGTGCTGCTATATGTTTTCATCATGTAGGGGGACAGAATATATTTGCAAGGTTTATGTGAAAGGCAATTAACTAGGTTGAATTTATTACGTCATGTATTATTTTGATGACAAGTCTTTTATTTTCCGGTATGTCAAAGGGACAGACAGAAATCGTAGTCAGAAGACAGACAAGACCATGGTCAATAAAATGAAATGAACGACAAACATAGAAGACACAACACTTCTGAAAAAAAATTGGAATAACACGAACCATACAAAAACAAAAAATACAGGGTAAGTTCAGGTGCTCCAAACGGGTTAGCAACTCCCGCTCTACTAGTGGCTACCACCTTGTTACTAGGTAGACAAAGCCGGTGTATAGTCAAAATCGATGTTAATTCTTATTTTGTTATTTCGCATAAACAAGCCCCGTTTTGAGAAGACGTATACATTCTTAAAGTGTACTTTACGTGTTGTTATAACCTGCTTCACTCTTGGAATTGGTTTCCAAATCACGTATTCTGAGGTTTGATTAATAATTTATTGATCTGCTGATGTATACTATTACACGAAATCACAAACTAATGCAATGCACGTTTCACTAAATAATTATAATGGTTAATCACAAAAGGACGTACAGTTTTCGAGCACTTATGAAATCAAGTGTTAAAATTTTATCTGATATATTTTATTAATTGTAATAGTTGCGAATTAAAAAAAAATGTTTAAAAAGGTACGATAAATGTAATAAAATTGAGTCTATTCCAGAGTTGGTTACCCTTTGTGATGAGCCCATGCCAAATCAGGCTAATTACAAGTTAATAGGTAAAAAGTCAATGAAGGAAAACCATATTCTTAATATATGCACATCCAAAAATCTGGACGGCAATCATAGTCGACAATGCAATACATATCCATTGATATAACATTAACCGATTTGATGGATTCGTAAAAAAACTTCAAGTAGTTTCTAATTATAGTATATGCTGTATTCCTAATTGTAAGTAGAGATTTGATTTTCCTTTTCAATATAACATTTATTTTGGATCTGTCTGTGAAACCCTCTCAATATTAAAAAAAGGCTGCTTATTATTTAAGCAAAGATGTAAATTTTAAAACAACGTAACCTGCTTCTAGGATTTACAAAGGGATGACTTCAACTTTTCTATTGTCAACTTTCCAGATTTATGCGGTAATATTTCTGCTTCTCCTGCCTACGTGGTTTATTTCTGTTTTTGCTGTTGTTTTCATGCTCTCGGCTTTTATGAAGAGAGCATTGCTGTCGTAGCATAAATTACTACAACAAGGATACATTTAATTAAGGTGTAAATTGTCCGTCCAAAAATTCTATGGTCGCTTCATGAATTGGTTGATCCATATGGTATCTGTGTATAAAAAGAATTCGTATCTCATCTAGTTATGGTCCGTTTACCGGTAATACAGCAATCAATTGACCTTTTCTTCAGATTGACGTAAACCCGGATAAGAGTTTAAGGATTCTACGAGGGCAGTGCACGCAAAACAGGGTATTCTTTCCCTTCCAGAGCAAATGATCCCTTTCCTGTTTTGTAGCGGAGTTCGTGAAGTTCATTCTTGTCTTGTCTTCTTGACCTATGAACTTTTGATCTCTCACATGAGCATTCTAAAGTAGACTTGTCAACCTATTCTCCACAGTAGTCACCGTAAACATCCAGTTTTATGAAACGCAAATAAAAGTCACAGTAAATTAAAGTTAATTGATACTTTCAAAATAATGAAATAAGAAGGTTGTTTTAATCGCAACAGAATTGATCGGAGATACAATTAAAATCCTCAAAGTTTAAAACAACATATAAAATATAACTAAGGCCAAGTCAAGCATACTTGCCATAAATACCACAATTCAAATTTGGTGGAGATATAAATCTCAGAAAAATGTTAAACCGCGGCACATTCCTAACAAGTATTTTTCAGTCAAGAACCTTTCTTTACCTGGAAGCTCTAGTGTTGCTGGTCTAACATTTCAAGCTTCTTTGGTCGATATTTACAAATAATTTGGGCCATTAACCGCTTTTCGTACGATGTGGATCTGTGAGCATTTTTGACAAACTTACTGTTTCCTATAGATGTTGGGTCGTTTTACTTTACGTATGAGAGTTTTCTACCAAATCTCCATAGATAATGTGCCGCATTCTGCCAACGAGTAGGGCACTTTTTGAGAATTAATACATCTAACCCAACCAACAGACGCTCTTTTAGGAGGGTTCTGGCGCAGAAACCGAGGGGCCTATTTCTTGATCCTGGTTACTTTATGGCTGATTATTTATGCATCTCTCAAAACCAACAGATGTATCTAAAATAGGTATTTTACATGCAAGTGATGAAACCGGACAGCCTATTTTTATCGCCTCCACCCTCTAGCGTCTATCTCATAGAATTTCCGTATATAAAATGTGATTGATATAAAACATGTCTTTCATCACAAATAAGGTTAAAATATTCTATTATATTTTCGCATTACTTTTCCGTTTAATGTTAATTTAACAATCAAGTATAAAAATTCCGTTATCATAAAGCCGATTCCTGGAATGTGTTTAAACAAACGTGAATTGAATCAGTAAGAGTTAAACGTATACTTCTAATTGAGGCCAAGGTCTGCAAATATTACACGATAGTAGACTAATGATCTCGTTATTTGTAATAATTAAGCGTGTGGTACAAAATAAATTTGTCAGATTTTATGTGTGGGTGCAATTAACTGTTTATTACGTAAATAATTATTATACGAATATAGCCGACATGTCATTTCATATATAAATGATCTATATTGGTGTTAAATTGTCAACCAAATCAAAGCACGACAACTGAAATCAGCAGTTTTTTTAAATCTAAGATCTAAAATGAAATTCAATGTTCAAGAGTAGAGAATATAAAAAAAACATTGTTGCACAGGTGACAGATAATACAGTTGGTTTCTCTTATCAAAGAACATTTTGGTTTTTTTTAATATTCTTTCAAAACACTTAGTAAAACATTTACTGTAATTATAGTCCGAAATCAATATTTTTTTACAAATACGCTTTGTACCCAGTTTTATCGGAATTTAGAATAAAGAATATGAGTAACCATCCTACCTTCACTGTAATTTTGAAGAGAAATTGTCAATTTTGGCTCCAAATTATATTTCGTATCCACAAAGGTATATAAATTTAAATGTATAAGAATATATAATATTTATTTTTTATTTTTCAAGTTAAGTTTTAAACAATATTTGTAATATTCGGACAACAATATGTAGGCTTTTACAATTGTTGCTTGAAGTGCAGTATCTCATGAATTTTCTAGCGCTACGATCAGTTGATGCAAGTTTCACTGATGTCAGAGGTGATGCAGTTGGTCAAAGCATAGAATATAGGAACAAAGATTCATAGTTAAAAAAGTAGTTAACCCTTTTTTGGTTTGGTTTTCCTACATTGAAGAATGTTTTGTTGAAAAGATGAAAAAAGCTCCCACCGACGACACATGTATGAAATTTGTTGACTACATTTTAGACATATACATAGGTAGTAACGCAAGATTTCCATCGATCGTATTGGCATCACCACATGACACAGAGGAAATTTTTTCGAGGATACGTTATTTTTTAAGGAATGCTTTTTGGTTTTTCTGGAAATAAAGCTCAATAAAAAGGCCATCCCAAGAAACTTCATAAAACATGAACTAAAATATCTACGCTCATATCCAGGGACGGATCCAGGATTTTATGCTGGGGGCACATAAAATGTAAACAATTTTGCGAAATATTTTTTGTAATTTTTACACAATTTAAAGGTAAACCATACAAATTTTCCATACAATAATTTGGCGTTTTCCATAAAAATTTAAGGAAACTTAACGATTTTCTTATACTTTTTCATTTTATGTGGTCCGCCCCTCTCTAGATACGCTACAGATAAATTTTGATATGATTGAAATTTAGTCCACTACTTGCGACCTTTTCACACAGTCATATAGTTTTGGAAGATGTTTTTTACCGAATATGTTTATTGTTTATTTATTATTTATTAAATGTTGATCTCTTCGTTCTAAAATTTTTGTTTAAAACTGCCTCTACAACTTCAGCAGTGAAACTGTGGTCCATAAAGTCTTCCGTTATAACGTTATAATGTCTGCTAATGTTTTGACATTATAACATATTATATTATTTAACGATATCGACCGCAAGTGTGCCCTGGGTTTATTTCTTAATAGGACACTTCACTTTAAACTAGGACAGTGAATTGGCAATTACAAAGATTTTCTGGTTTAGTACTTATACATTATTGGCAAGATGGGTTTGGGATATCACATTTTTTAATTAATTTTTTACAATTATATGTCACTATATGTCAATAAAACTTTGCAGAAATCTAACTCTTGTTTCGGTTGACAGGTATTGCCCTTCATCGTACAATCTCGTGTCTGCGTTGTAAAGTTTTTTCTGGCGCATTCGGGTGAGCATGCTATGGCACGGACCATTTGATTTTCGGGGGGAGGTGGTTTTGGTGGGATTTTTAAGAAAAATTTAATTTTCTTAAGTCAATTTTTTTCATATTAACTATACATGAAAAAAATCTGGCCCCCGGACAAAATGTTTGTGTCACTTGAAACTGTATGCAAGGCTGTCAGAAGCTATATCGTCCACAATATAATTAAGACTAGCAAAGACGGTGGCTGCAGTTGCCTTCATTTAAATCCGATTTGTATTCCATTCTCCCAGTTTTAAGACCGGTCTGAACTTGTCAAATTTTTTTGTGATATTTATTTAAATCATAAAATCTTGATAGTAAAATTACAAAGAAGGCTTCTTTCCTTTTGTTCCTAGTAAACGACCATTCGGCTCCAGTATGGATTCTCATTTATTTTTTTGTTGTGTAAAACTTCTTAACTAGGGTTAGTTCCATATCTTCCTATGTGTTGGTACTTAAGCTTGGGATAAAATGTAGGTTTTTGAGAAAAAATGTACACTTAACATGTTCACAACATTACTCCATCTGTACTTCTTAAATCAACTTTAGGTCAACTAAATTTGATAATCAGATTTTCATCCTTCAACGGTAAAGTGAGTGGGCGGGTGGGAGGATTTTATTTTTTTACTTTTTTTTATTTTTTTTTATTTTGTTGAGCAACGATACCAGAAGTAAGCAAAATTACACTTGGATTACGTAAAGCTATCTTTCCTTAATATTTTTGCGGAAGTACTATGATTACGTTAATATGCAATTGATACCGGACGCGGACACAAAAAAGTCTGGAAATCGTTATTTTGAAAAATAAAAAAAATTAGGACAAAAATCTACAAATTATTTTTAATTGGCCTTAGATGAACCTTAGCTCTACTTCATAACAAACAGTTTCTTATCCGTTTAAAATTTTAAAAATTGGAAAACTTCCTTTGGCTTTCTTCGTCATGGCAATTTCACAAAATGTCCTTTCATAGTTTTGTATTCGTTTTGTTCAAACAAACAAAGGTCATCTTGTCTTATTAAACGCAAACATACGACATCAAAAAGTGTGGGAGAAAATCTGCACCAGTACTGAACCCTATATATTGAACATTTAGGTCGAGGTTATTTATTTCCAGATATATAGCTGTACAGAGCGATCAGAGCAATCGTATTTTTTTTATTTAGGTCATAATGGGAATATAATATATTTTTCATTTTTTGTGTTTATTATATAATATGCTAGATTAATGCAGTTTTGACGACCTGGTTTATCAGGGGGATCAGTATCGACAAAAAGTTACAATGTTTTTTGTCAAAAGCTTAATTTTAAATAATTGCAAACAAAAACAATTCTCCTCCCCAACTTTGAAAGCCGAAAAGTCATAAATCGTTAAATCAAGTTGGGTATTTTTTTGTCATTAATTTCTCCAATTTTTAGACCGTTCATGAGTTTACAAGACAAACTACATCCTTTGTACATTTTCTTTTTTAGATATTTGTTTCTAAAGCACTCCTTCTAAATATGTGTATTTTTACAGTTTTCCCAAATGATGCCTGTCTTTAAACATTCATTGATGGCACATGAGCTAGTCTTGTAATATTGAATCCAGTGTAGAATACCTATCTGATAGATCAAAAGTGTATCGTCCAAAGAGACAAGACAAATTTGAAACAAACTAAAAGATAAACGGGCACAAAAGGAACAGAAGCATGGAATCCACGAACTCCTTTACAATACAGGAGTGGAATCAGGTGCTCACGAATGTTAAGCATTCCCTGTATTGCATTAGTACAATTATATGTAATATAAAAATATGAGATGTGGCATGATTGTCCATGAAAGAGCAAACTAAAGGTCCCTTTACGACCTTCAACAATGAACAAGGGTATATACTATAACGGAAGCTGTAAAAGGTCCCAAAATACAAAATTTGAAACTATACATAAATGTTTTTTTTAAACCACGTAGGGTTGATTCAAGGAAGACAAATTGTATTGACTTTTTGATTTAAGTTTTATACAAATTTCAATGCAAGATATTTTTTATATCGTCTCGGACAAACAAAAAATGAAAGGAATTCGAAGCCATCAAATGGACAGACAGATATCGTTATGTCGGAAGACAGACTAGTCCATGAACAACAAAATAAAACGAAAGACAAACATAGAACACAAGAAACTACACTGAAAACTTATACTGGAGTAATACGAACCTTACAAAAACCAGGTAAATTATAAAAATGTATTTCTGGAAAGAGATATCTATAACAATAACAACAGAAATATACATTAAGATTGGCCAGGACAATTTTAAAATCAAATTTCTCACCTCCAAATACCATCATAAAACGAATTAAGTAAGATAACAAAATCACTAAGGTTTACTTAAAAACCTTGTTCCGTTACTGTTCTGTCCTGTTCCTATTCTGTATATCGACCTTCTTCTGGTCTGTGACCATTTTGTACTCATCTTAAGAAATACTATTTTCCATACTTTAACACCTAAAACACAGGGCACAGAAAATCATGGGAGAATATTTATAAACTGGCTGATGGACGGATTATGATAATAACTCACTAATAATTATTTCATTCCAAATATGCGGAAGTCGAGTAAAACCGTGCTGTTATATAATATATTATCATCATGAGGGAGATATATTATATTTGCTATGTTTATTACGCAATATATTACTTTGATGACGAGTCTTTAATTTGGAAGTAAGTCGATGCGGTCGTTATACTCCATGGAACTCTCGTTTTAGACAACGTGATTTGCCCGTACATGGGCCATACATCTTGCAATTTGACAGCAAAATACACAAGTTTAGTTGATTCTCGCCTCAGGTTTACGATTCAACTTGAATTTTCTCTAATGAAAAGCCTTTTATCACATACAAATACCTCGTTTTTACAAGAAAATTTTTGCTTCATTTTGTTTTATAATAGTTTTACAATTCTATATAAGTTGTAAATTACACAAATAAAAATTAGGGTAAGATTATGTAAAACATAGGTGTAATGTCAAAGGAGGACAAGTATTGTTCAAATACAATGAACATGTAGTATTCGGAAATATTAAATGTAAAAAGAGACTTTAGTTTAAGGAGTGCCACATCCTTCATGTCATTGATGTTCTTTAAAATATTTTTGGTATTTTGGATTAAATGTTTAGAGCTTATTGTAAACGAAAAATATTTTAATATTTGGACAACTAACATGCAAATGCACTATATATCGGTATTATCAGGATTTTCAAATTATCTTTTTCTAAAATGTAGTTTCAATCATGCTATCTTTAATGTGCCTGCTGAATGAAACTATAACTAAGTCTTCTTCTCATATCACCAACGATTAATAAATTATCTAATCTATATAGAAATGTTTTGTTTTTGATATTGATATTTTCTTGATGTATTTTCTAAAATATTACTGACACAGATGTCTGTCTATTAGCTAGATCATCAGATTAAAAATGACTCTATATCGAATCAGAGAATCGTGGTGTTTAGCTTCTTTAATTTTTATCGTTTACAAAATATCAATCACGATAAAGAATAAAAAAAATAAGCTTCACAGCTTTCACAAATCTGTTTCAAAAAAGGAGAGCGCAGATCATTGACTTCTCAAAATCCTCCATAAGATATGAAAAAGTGATGTAGGAGGATAAGAACTTTCTGTTTTACGCAAGATACCATCACCACTCACTATTACCACAAGAACAACAATTTGATAGTGACCATTAAAAAAACAGTGATAACTTTATTCCTAAGTGGAAAATTTTCCTGTTACCGGCTACTTCTGTTTATAGAATCCTGATTTCATGAACAAGTATAACTGGCTGGCAAACACTGTGATACATTAGTCCATAATTAAGTTATTCTTAAAAAATAAGTATAGGTCTTACTCGACAAATATTTCAGGTATGACGAAATAATAGAAGAAGTTATGTAATTGACCTTAGGGGTGTTAATTACAAATATCTACATTTTACTACAACGTGCATTTTTATGTAATTTCATATATTACTCTTCTACTGTGAAAGAAACACTCTAATCGATAGATTAAACTTTTTAAAGTAAAGTATTTGAACTAATCATGTGACATTTTTTTCAATTTGCATGATTACCTTGATAATTGTGTTGCTTTTTTTCAAAGCTGAAGTTGGTTGTCATTTTGAATCATTGGTGTTATGGTTTTTTCTTCTTCTACGTCTATCGACCATGTTTCTACTTTATAAACCTTCGGTATTTTTAGTTCCCTCTTCAGTATGCATTTCTGTACTGAAAAGCCTAAATCACCCGGCAACGAAAAACGTGAGAAAATATATTTAAGTTGACTGATAGCCTTTATATAAAGATAACTCATTAATAATTTTTATTCCAGATATGCGGAAGTAGAGTACAACCAAGCTTCCTTATATAATTATATAATATTGGAGGACATTATTTAATGGTCAGGTTTATGTGTTGGACAGTTAACCGGTGTTGTGTTTATTACGTCATATATAACTTTGATGACAAGTATTTCATTATCAAATAGTTATGTTACGAGTAACACTCGCTTTAGACAAAGTGATTTGAAGTTATTCGCAAGGTCCTGTTTGAAAATTCATTTCCGGAAAATGAAGATTTTACAAATTATAATTTGCAATTTTGTTTTAAGGTTTCTGGAAAAAACTACGAAGTTTCCATATGAATCATCACTAAAACGTGCTTTGCCACAACACGGGTGATTTGTTCAACGTTAAATTAAGCTCATTTAACGTTATATTAACATTAAATTAATGTTTTAACGTTAGTTTAATGCTAAATGAACTTAGTATTAAACTCACATGAAATTTTCAACGCCAATTTAACCTACGGATATATGGTTTTGACAAAGTTGTGTTAAAAAATAAAAAAACTGGAGCTTACATAACTTAAGATAGACAGAATATCAAAACCTTTAAACCATATTTTAAAATGGAAGGTTTTTGCAATTGTTTTTTTACAAACTTTAATTTAACATTAGAAAATATTTAAATTTTTCAAAAAATTACATGTAAATCTTAACGTTAATTGCTCGATTATTATTATGATAACCTTACCTTAATGTTAATTTAATAAAAACAGAATACTTACCCGTCCGAAGAATCTGAACTCAGCCTGGGATCTGTAGGGTTCCTGTTAGTTTTAGTTTTCAGTGAAGAGTTGTGTATTCAGTGTTGGCTTTTGTTACCGTTGTTAACCATGGGTTTTTTTCTGTCTTCCGACTTAACGATTTCTGTCTGCCCCTTTGGTATCTTCCAATTCATTTTAATATCTGTCGTCTACAAGTAGTTAGATCCCTCATTTTTTTTTATCGAGTCCGAAGTGAAATGTTAATACCTTAATTATTGAAATCGTAAAATGCAAATAAATGCTTAACAATTTAATAAAGAGAGAAAAGTAGAACATTCATTAGCAAATGATCTTCTTATTTTTGTGATTATTAATTTGGTACTTTCTGTCATATTCTGTGAATTTCTGTTAGCTTTTATAGTTCGTCTGCTTTGACTTTTTTATTTAGTCATTTAACTACACGTTGCGCAAGAGTTTGGATCCCTCTTAACTAGTTAACCCCATTTCATGTATCATGTGCCTGTCAGAAGTCATTAATTGTGGTCATAGGTTTGTAGGAGTTATATATGTTTTGTAACTGCACATTTTCAATAATTTTCAGGTAGGAGCAGAATTATTTTATTTTGTGTTTTGAAAGACCTAGATCTTTTCACAAGGAATGCTATTGTGGAGACCTTTAGAATAAATATCATCTGTTGCTCTTGTGGTTGGAGTTCAGCATCTCTGACGTTTGCCCCATATCCCTTCATTTATGTATAAACATTACTTGGTTTTAATTTATTTATTATTGTCGATTATCGTTAGTTATTTTCTTTAAATTATTGATTGTTAAAAATAAAGACATATTTAGGATCTTATTTGAAGGCTGTCTTAAATTTATCAACTACTCCTGTATATTATGTGTTTTTAATTTTTGCAATGAATGGTGATTCATGACAAAACGAAATAAATCTGCAATGAAGGAAGCGCGATCGGTGCCCATATGTATACCAACTACCTTGACTTACACCTAGAAATTAAAAGTAAGGGCAAAAACAAAACGACATATATGAAGGTGTATATTTCTCTGTTGATATGCTACTGCAGGGCGCGTGCCTCCTGACAGGATTTGTTGATAGAGGATTGCTGCTGACAAGAAAGCTACTGAACCACGAATTTTTCAAATAAATCTTAAGTCATCACTTTGAATTTTTTCGGTCGCAATCATGATTTGGTTGATCGAAAGGAAATATCCATTTCACAGATGACAAATAAGTGGGCCTTTTCCCAGATTGACTTAACCCGGATTAGAGTTAAAGGAGTCCACGTCGGGATTCTTACCCTTCATGAACATCTGATAACACTGACTTACTAATAGCTACGAAAACTATTATTGAATCTTTTTTTGTTTACGGCGCCAAAATTTATGAATTATTTTCAATCTGCTTATATTTCTCAGTATGTTGCATAATTTACGATAAATTTTAAAATTTATTTATATAATATCATGTTAATGATTATTGTATGGTTACCACTTCTACCTACACAATTTTTCGACTAGTGACATTTTTACAATAAAATACAGAATTTCCAATGTTAAACAAATATAGAAGAGTTTTGTTATCCTATATGTACATTTCAAGGAATTACCTCTCCTCAGTAGCATTATAGCAGAAACATAAGAAGTCAAAGATTAAAATTTTGCAAAAGGAATTCGAAGATACCAAAGGGGCAGTCAGAAATACTTAAGTCGGAAGAGAACCTGAACTCACCCTGGTTTTTGTAGGGTTCGTGTTACTCCAGCTTTAGTTTTCAGTGTAGTGTTGTGTGTTC
>JAULBM010110624.1:0-18884 GCA_032357055.1 Geukensia granosissima | reverse complement strand
ATGAAGAGCAGCCAAGACCGACAACTGCAGCTGAACTTTCGTTGGCGTATCAGAGGGTATGGGCACGTATCCCCATGTCATTCGTTAACCGTTTGATTAACTCCATGTACAGAGGGTGTGTTTGTGTTATCAATGCTGCTGGTGGGAATACCCGTTACTAACTTTCATGTGATTAAAACATCCAATTTCTGTGATATTAATTAAATAAGACGACAATTTAATGTTTATAACCTAGAGACAATGGACTTTTCAGAAAAAAATGTGTATATGAATTTTACGTACAATTTATAATATTTCAAAATAAATGTCTATAATTCTGTAATTGAGTGTGAAGTTTTTATTGCGGTTCAGTATATAATATCTTATAAAAAATCAATTTACAGTTCTGAAAAAAATTGTAAGATTTGGTGAATTTAACACCTCAAACTTGGTCTAAATATGAAAAATCTAACAAATTTGCCGAAAAATGCCTAATTTGTACTCGTTTTTGGCCATTTCAGTATTTGCCGCATCCATGTTACATCTTTGTTTTACATGCATTATGTAGTTTATTGAGCTTCATCATATGTGTAAATTTCTAGGTGAAACAAACTTCCAGCTTATACTATTAGAGCCAAAAACTTCCGAAAATCAACAAAAATATTATCATTTTCAACATTCTAGGAAATTTATGTCATTTGATGACGTCGGTTACTTAAGCACGTGCACTCTTATAACAAAAATAAAGCTGGGCATATTAAGACCATTTATTTTTCTGTTCAACAAACAGTTTTAAATAACAATATACAAAGTTCTTTATGATGTGCAAATTTCAGGGCCGAAAACGAACCTTACTAGACCTTCTATTTTGACCGTTAAGTCAGCACAACGGGTATCGGACCTAATGGATGTATGTAACATGTATGTATTCGGAGCGAAATCGGATAACAGCGTTCTTAGTAGGTATTTAATAATTAAATGTAATTCTGTATGATGATACCGTTTAGGGAACTCGATGCAAGAACGTACAACATTGTTCTTAAAGTATTTCACGCTTCACCACTTTCCGTTATATTACATACAAATCACGATTTTTCCAACAGAATGGAAGATGCTTGTTCGTTAATTGTTGAGGAAAGTTCACTAAGAAAACTGTAAAAGATCTTATACATTGTTATATCCTCAATTTGAATAGAAGTTTTTATTTTCTTCATCTAAATATAATATTTTTAATTTTTCGAGCGGCCAATGTTATTTTTCAATGTAGCGCATGTTTACTTTAAATTTTTGAGTTCCGGAATAATATAACAGAAGGATCAGGTAACATCTTGGACAATTTGGTGTAATTTTCTACTTTTTTTCCAATACTAACGAATGATGCTTATCCAGTTCTGTACACATGCTTTAAGGACGAATAAAAAGACACACACGGTACCATGTTTTGTTTACTTTTTTATTGTAACAATTCATTTATAGATAATATTTCTGCCTTGTTGAAGTTGTTTTTTTATATCTTGGTGTTTGTACCCCCTTTTCTTTAGACGACTGCAAAGATATCCTTGATGTCGTTTTGTTTTCTCTAACGGTGACATAAGTTTAGTCATAAGGGCTTGGCTGTACAAAACCTTGTATCGTTTCCGTTGGTTATTTATGGTATTTTTTACTTAATCTAGATGGACGTGTTTTGATTAATATCTTAGCTTACTAGTATCAGAAGTGGTATAAACTATGTTCGGATTTTGAACTATATGGATGTCAGAAACAACATTTGTAAGGTGGGTACATATTGTTGTTTTTTGTGTTCAACTAAGTTTGAATCAAACAAAAATGTAAGATAAATATCATGAGTTAATCCTTACCTTTTCTTCTACACGTAACCCTTCATTTTCGATATGGATCTCAATGTCACTATTGCTGTATTGCTTTTTATAAACCAGTTTTGATGAAACTTCTATAGCCAATCTCTGAAGAAAATGAAATATTGACCGTTTGCATGGATTTATGTTGCCTGTGTTTACAGTTATAATAACCACTTGTTAAACTTTGTATGTGAATTCTTGAGATACTTATTCAGCCAATCGATTATGTAATTAGACTTCCATTCAGTGAGAAAGTGTTTTGTACTTAAACAATAAAATAATAAATAATTGATAGTTTGAGATAGGGTTAGGGTTAATCTAATCTAAAATACATATCAATGCCAGTACCGTTTTAATTTCAGGTAGTTATGAGAGATTTGAAAATTAAAGGCAATATAATCTCGCCCTATTATTTTTTGTTTTGCAATGTTAACGTAATGATCCGCTTTTCTTAAATTCTTACCAACATCTTCGTCACTGTGACAAGTTCACTGATATTGTCTGGCTCTACTATTATACCATTTGTTTCCTCGACAGCTTTCACCAATGTCTAAATATATATGTTTAAAGTGTAAGAGGTGTCAAATCATGTAAAAATATCAAACAAAGAAGGTATTATAAACTTTATTATATTGTGTTAATATTACGCCATTTTTGTTTATATTTGCTTTTGTCATACACACAATATTAACTAACAAGAAAGTTTTTAAATTTAAGTTTTGTATTAACACTTATAGGAAATTCTTATCTTAATTCAGATGACAAAATACATGCGCAAATAATACTGATGCCGAAACAACAGCTAATATAAAAGGTAAACAATGAAATCTTTTGATATATCTGTAAACCTGAAAAATATATAAATAGTCGTTCAAATAGTAGAAAATGTTGTTTAATTTAATTTACACATATTTATTTAGAAAATACCGAAAAGCCTATATACATATATCCTCTCCATACAAGGCAACAAGCAACATACAATACGTACATACATGCACATAATACACTAATGTGAACAAAATAAGAAATGTGTACATTTTTTAATTTTATAGTAAATATAATTTGAATTCTATACTTCAATGAAACCCCACTCAGTAATGAATTGAAACAAGTCAGTATAAAATGTAAATTGTAAAAATATTATATTTGTAAGAAGATTTTCGAAAGGTTGTCTTCGAAATGAACTAATACACGGGAGTGAGATATAACACTTGCGTCTAATATCGTTGCTATAACCGATGTCACCACTGTAAGATGGTATAAATTATTTCTCAACTTGTCGTATACAAAATGATTTAAGAAATTAGATATTTTTTTTTTATGAAATTTTCATTTTTTTTTCTAGTTGAGTGATATTGGTCTAACCTTAATTCAAGTATAAATTTATCATAAAAGAACTAAAAAAAATAACATCAATATATAAACATACATCACATACATGAACAAAGAAGGGTATGTCAACGATAATTGTCATCAATATTGACATCTATATGTTGTAATGAGGAATAAACAAAATCAACTACATCTATTTGAGGCAAAATAATTTCATATCATTCTTAGGATTCCCAATTCATTATTTTCATGCAGAAAGAATGAAGTTGTTTCTTGCCTTTGTACACGTTTTTCTATGTCCCAACTCCTAAGCGCTAATATGAGGGCAGGTCAGAATCTCTATTCGGACCAAAAGACGAGGGTTCAACCTTAAAAGGTACAGTCACACTGACCAGATCCTTAGACGATGCAGTGTGGATAGGTGTAAGAGTTTGAGTGTCAAACCCACACTGCATCGTTTAAGGAAATGTTACAAGCGTTGGAGGCCACTTCACTGGCGTCAAGATCACACATAAATGCAAACAAGTTTTCAAAAAATATGTGCACACTTCAACGATAATACCCTTTATCTTAGTGGTAAACGTTTGCTTACAAGATTCCCAATATTTCGACAAGATTTAATTATCGTTACAAAGTATTAAGTGCAATAATTTGGCTGTAAATGTAAGAGTTTTAGTGGAATTGAATGGAATTCAACACTCTTAATTATATTGTAATATTACATTCTAAGCATATTTATTTAAAATTGATCACATAGGGTACACATTTGTCTATGGTGTCAAACATTAAGTTTTTCTATCGACTCTGATCATTCAATACACAGATATTCATACAGTGACAATGCATTCCATCTTATTTTACCTCGCGTTTAATATCAATGCAGTATTTTACTTCGGACATGCTGGGTTTGTCGACATTGCAAGCAATGACAGATGTCACCCCGAATCAATGTATTTCAACTTCATCATTTTATATTTATTCTTTTACAGCTTTTGTTTGCTTAAATTTTACTTTGACCTTAACACGGGGAGGGTATAAACCCAGAAAAACACGTTTAACCCCACCATATGTGCCTGTTTTAAGAGGCCATGTCATGGGTTGATCTTCGTTTTTCACATTGTTTTTATTGTATTTATTTGTATAACATTAAGACAATTTTTACCTAAGTTTGCTTTTACACGTTTTATTTGTTTGGGGTAATCTAGGGCTCGTCACAAGGAGTGAGATTATTACCTTGTTGTGGGGAACTTTAGATAGGTAGGTCAAAAGCGGGTCCGTAAAAACACCACAAAGAACCTCCTTAGTGCACACAGGACCACAAAGAAGCACTAAGGGCTATAAGGAGGACACCAATGAACACTAAGGACCTGTATTATTATGTTTCATGTGTATTTTATTCGATTCATAATAAAAAAATATTAATTTATCCATAATGATTCATACAAATCGCAATTTTAACAAAATGTTTAAAGTGCAAACGTAAATTAATTAAATTACACCAAGTCCGGATTGAGAATTGCTGGATAACAGTTGTGACAAATAATATTACATCTAGATTTTCGTAAAAACTAAATACGTTTTTATAATTGATTTTTTTCTTGTAAGGTTTTTGTCACTGATGAATACCATAGACAAAAATATTTGTCTTGTTTTTCTTCATTGAAGTAGAATCACATTGAAAATTCTGCATCCATTCTTTTTAAATATTTGTGAGATAAAACAAATTACTAAACTTATGAAATTGATAAAGTTTATTAATTTTAAATATAAATATACACAACAAGTCAAAAATAAATATATCATGATATTTTACATTTATATCTTCATGATAAAGTCTAAAACCGTGTCTTTGTCTTTACCGATATGCCGTTGTCCTGGTTTTTTGGCTAACCTCTTCACTTTTGGTATGGATAATTTACCATTTGATGTTGTCACAATGTTTTCTACGAAACTACGAAACGTTTATCATTCAGAAGCTTTTGGAAGAGTGTTTCTTTTTCTGGTTTAGAACAACTATTCCATGTCATTTTAGAAACCTTGTGTTTTTAACGACCCATATAGTTCATAATTTCCTATACCACTGATTGAACGTTTCAAATCTGCAATGTGAAGACGAACGACATCAAATATTTTTTGGATAAGTTCTGGTAGTTTTTGTGGCTTCCAATCTACAGCTATTTTAAATCTATAGTTTATGGCTTCGCAATTGTTTTTGGTCCAATATCTGATATCATCGAATTTTTGTATGGTTGATTAAAATGCTCTTGTAGTCTGTTTTTCATCCTGCTTTCATAATAATTGGCAAAATAATTATCCGGAAATTTTTCACAAAGTTCATTTGATTTAGTTTCAAAGTCGATGCTGCCTTCTGTAATAGCAATACCACAATACCACAATCGTCAAGCAAGGCTGTTATAATTGTGAGAGGACGTTTATTTTTGACGTAGTCTGCGACATTGTTTTTAATATGCTTTGAGCATAATAGACGAGTAGCCTCTTGAAAAACGCTATCTAAAACTTTGGTAAAACCACCTTCATCATCACTGACAATGTCTATACAAACCTGCTGAAGTCTAGAAAGACTGGAAGCCTAGTCAAAGAAGGCGTTACTGTTCATATTGAAACATAGATTGAGACATAACATTGTAAATGGGGATGTTGTTTACAACTGACAAATGCGAGAGCGAAATGGCTTCATTTTTTTCTATAGAAAAAAAGAAATATTATATAAAAACATAAGCCAGGGAATACAATTTTCAAAGAGATATGATTTTAGTCGTACAATGTTTATTTCTTCAATAAAGCTTTGTCAAAACAAATGCCTCTTTAAAAATTTTACTTCTAAAAGAATAATTATTAAACAAAAAAACTAATGTAAACAAACTTTGAAGTTGTATGTGTTTGTAAACAATATATCTGACATAAATGTAAAATCAAATAATTCCGTTCCACTGATTTTTACATAAATGAAGTTCTTTGTGGCAAGCGGAATAAAAATTAAAACAAACAAAAGATGTTCTAAAGACAACAATTTCCGATATTTTTACATTTTTTTATAATAAAGATTTAAAACCTCATGAAA
Organism: Geukensia granosissima; assembly: GCA_032357055.1. Taxonomy (NCBI): domain Eukaryota; kingdom Metazoa; phylum Mollusca; class Bivalvia; order Mytilida; family Mytilidae; genus Geukensia; species Geukensia granosissima. Next base: position 12,632 of record JAULBM010110624.1, on the reverse strand, counting down.
ATGTGAGAAATGGTCCTTAGTGCTCATTTATGTACACCTTATAGTCCTTAGTGCTTCTTTGTGGTCCTTAGTGCACTGAGGAGGTCCTTTGCGGTGGTTTTACGGACCTGGTCAAAGCAGCTTAAGGGTGATTATTGTGGATGATTTTATATGATTTTAACGAGTCTTCTTAAGCCAGACGTCATATTTATTTTAAGACAGACAAAATGAGGCGTCGTTTTATTGGTATTTGCAGTTACACAAGACAAATATATTACATTTTAAACTTTTATCAGTTCAGTTTAACTTTGTTGTCAACAACCTTCTTCGTGAACGTCATTCCCAGTTTTTGTTCTCCTAAAACTGTACGAGTATGATAAAATATGTCAAATAAAGACCAGCTATCTGTAAAAAGAAGACAGAATCCGATTAAAAATTGTCGACTTTTTGGTGGAGGGCTTTCTAATGGACAACTATTTTTATATTTGAAGGAATCAATTTGAGGTTTAATATTTAGTTGTTCATTCCTGTTTTTTAAAATCAAACCCGAACAAACGAAAGCAAAAAAAAAAAAACAAACATAAATATTGTGTATTAAGGAGGAATAAATATAAATACATACTGTCAACAAAAGATCTTTCGTAATGGTTACCAGTCCCATTGCAGATATACCAATCGGTGATGCAGTTAGCTTTGACTGGAGCAGGTTAAGCTATTGTAAGAAAATCATACCCATTTTTAAAAACAATACTGAAACAAAGATGATCTGTTAAATAGATATTATTAAGACATTATCGGTAGCAAAAATCCATCCTACGAGTTTGCAAAGGAAAAATGTCATGCAAACAACATGAAACAGATATTGCATTCAAATTTAGGTACCTGTTCCTTTTACCTTATACGATTTAGTTTTTCATGTTAAACTATTAGCGTTATACATATAGTTCCACCGCCTTAGGTTATTGTCAAAAGTCAAGAAACCAAAAAAAAAAAAAAAAAAAAAAAAAAAAAAAAAAAAAAAAAAAAAAAAAAAAAAAAAAAAACTTAAAAACGCTAGGATCACGGACCTGACAGAATGCCCAAAATCTGGACCAGGAACACTTGTTTGAAAAACCTTATATACTTATTTCTATTTGGCGAATAATGTCTCACTTGGATTTCTACAAGTGAGATATATTCCTTTTACGCTTGCTACAGTGTGAGGCATCCTTCACTTCTACTCTGAGAAATGCCTTGAGGTATGAAAAAGAATTAAAGTGTCTGCACTTTTTAATTTAATTTTTGGAAGATTAGGCTTTCTCGCATGTGGTCAAAGATATCATATCTATTTGGTTAAGATTAACATAAATGTGTAGTTGACCATGCACTCTAGGCACGAGTCAGCCTCGTTAAGATAACACTATATGCTTTACCTCGCTCGTCTGCTCACGTGTCATGCCACTGATGTCAACATCATGAATAAATTCTAAAGAACCGTGTGCCTGAAAAATAACAATTTTCTATTGTTCATTTGGAGTTATGAATATAGGGAAATGATTCATTAAAATTCATAATTATTCCCCAATTTTAGATTGGTTAGCATATTTTAATTTTATTAGCTAATATACAACGATTTTCTTGACAAAAACTGCTCAGACAGGAATATGTTGCTCCTTGGTTAAAATAATCAAACCAGACATTTTATGACTGACACCACAATCTTGTTGTCCGTATGGAATATCATTGTCACAGATGAAAACTGACCTTTTCCAGTGAAGTTGCGGAGTAAACCAAATATGATAAAAATTTTAAAAAGAATATGGGATACAATCCACATCTTGTCTGGATTTACTTTCATCAGACACGCCAGGGCCAAAAATAAGAATAGGTGTACGTGTTGACTTTCGTTCGCTAGATTTCTATGGAGCACGAAACAAGTTCTATAATAGTGTCTTGCGTTTTTCTCTTTTATCAAACAAAATGATGACACAATAGAGGAACACCAATTGAAATTTCTAAATTTTACTGCGTACTAAGCGCTTTTCTGGATTAACCTTCATAGGTATCCTGGGGACTAAATATTGGAAACAGGGAATTAATGCAAATGAAATTTCTAAATTTTACTGCGTACTAGGCGCTTTTCTGGATTAACCTTCATCAGGTATGCTCGGGACTAAATATTGGAAACAGGGAATTACTTGCAGGCGGAGAGCCCTTTCTTAGCATTTAACAGTTATTTTGTGTTAAGACTAATCGGATCAAGTAACTTGATACGACTAAACGTATAATAATTTACAATCTTAGACCGATGTAAACTGTATCTTTTCAACGTTCATTTCTTAAACCAAAACTAAATAGGAGCATACAAATAAAGAACGGGGAATTTTTAACAAAATATGAGCATAAACACATATATTGTTACGAAAAAGGATAACCACACAAACACAGCAATTCGAAAGCATTGTCCACAGCCTGTAATAATTTGCGAAATCTCAAATGTACACGACGTAAATCCACATGACGGTTTCCTATTTTTCCCCGATTTTTTTCTCAATAATTCCTTGAAATATTTATTGAAAGCAGTCGCATCTTCAAGCACAAGGGAGCTAATAAGTCGAAAGAGGTCAATTATAAACATACAAGCACAGTATCCAAGAGCAAACAACATAATGAGACTCCTCTTCAAACCGAATTGGTTTCCAAGGTCTAAATGACGCACAAACAAACTACTTCCATGAACTTCGGCTTCCAATTTATATTAACTTATTTTTTAATTAATTTATATTTGATACTTGAGCATTTTTATATTTCAGAATTTTCTTTTATAGAACAAGTTCTTAAGAGAAGTGTGTGCAGATTTAGGGACGAGGAACCTGACTAGGCTACTGGCTCAAATCTACATGACCTTTAAAGTAAAGTCAGTCGTATTCTATATAATTTAACCTACCTCATTGTGTACTAAAGCTGCATAGACAGTGACAAATCCAAGACCGAAAAAATCGCACATTAGCCAGTAGATATAAACATAAAGTGCAAATGCATCTGCAGAACTTTTTACCAAAATATAAGCACAAACACATCCTATTGCTATGTAAATAGATATCCACAAAAACAGTGCAATTCGAAAGCATTGGTCCACAGTCTGTATTGTTTTGCAAAGTTCCAAATGTCCACGACGTAAATGCATAAGATGGTTTCCTATTTTCCCAGAATATTTTCTCAGTATTTCCTTGAAATGTTTATTGAATGTTGTTGCATCCTCCAATACGACGGAACAAATAAGTCCAAAGAAGCCAATTGGAAACATCCAAGCACAGCATCCAAGAGCATACAATATTACGAAAATTATCTCTGTAAACTGAGTTGGTTCCCAGGGTCCTGTTGACGAATAAATAAACTGTTCCCCTCTTGTACGCAGGTCAGTATACGAAAGTACAACCATTGACAATACATTAACCGTAGGCATTACAGTTGACAAACCTAAAAACAATTTGGTTTTCCACAAAACTTTCTTTCTGTTTGTTCTTATGCCAATATCTTCAAATGCTTTCTGTTGGTTACAGGTCCATTGTTCCAAAAACAGCTTAAATCTATCTTTACTTAAACCACACAAAAGACAAAAGATGGCATTTGAAAGGCAGATGCATGCCCAACAAGTGCCTATTATCCGAACGTATCGAAATTCTTTAACAAAATATCCAACGAATACAGAAACAAGCATTCGTGCAAAGTTAAAGAACAAAATGAAAAGGATTACAATACAAAAAACAAAATGTAGGTTATCAATAAAGGATCGCTTTTGTGTGTTTATTCCATTTTCATTTCGTTGTGTTTTCCTTCCATGGCGACTGTGGAATAAACCACAAGCAGACAAAGCAAACAAAAATATATTCAAAGATGAAGATAAGTTTTTGTCTTCATTTCCTACCCATGCAAAAGTGGCTTTCGAGGTCCCTGGTTGTGGTTTCTGTAAGGAATCGTCTGTAATTCTCTCCATGATCAGGCTTTCAAAATTTGAATTCCGAAAAACAGCAAAAAACGTGGTTGTTTAAATTCAACAGAGTCGGTTAAGCATTCATAACATTATTGCTCTCGAGTGTTTTTTTTTATATTTTAAGTTGGATTGCAGTATTTGTTTAACGCAATTATCTACTTAAATCTAATGGGTCGAGTATCGATTCTGATTTTTTAAAAACGCGGATGGTAATCCGACCAGAGTCATTTGAATTAACAATTGTTTAAGTGATATTGTTTTGGATTTTGTCTTTGCCTGAAATTGATTGAATACAATAGTTCATGGTGCCAGTGTGTTCCGAACAAAAACGTTCTGTGTCACTCATTCTCAGGGGAAGGGCGCTTATAAAATCAGCTTTTAGAAAGCTTACAAGGATAAACTACATCTTGCAACATGTAGAAAGTAGCATTTCAACTAGGGGTGCTCAAAGAATCTTTCGTGTCAGAAAATTAACATCACAGATGATAGAAATATTAATCGTAGGAAGATCAGTGATGAATTGGCACAGTCCGGCAACAATATAAACGAGTTCTAAATATTTCGCAAAATTAAAAATAGTTTTTACACAGGAAAAATGTCTGTGCTGATACAGTATGAAAGTTTGTTCATGATGTGGATATGAGTGTCATGCATTGCCATATGTTAATAAATAATGCTAAATATGTGCATCATCATACCAAACTTACAGTATGATTGGACGTTTAAGATTTGTTTGAGAGATTTAGCATATAAAATAAAGTTTTAAAGATCCACACAGGAGGCAAAAATAAACATAAAGCAAGGCGTAGACAACATTTTGTCCAGAAGTTAGATGTGGCACACAATACAGAAACATGAACACAATTCAAAATTAAAGTTAAAATCAATTTATAAATCAAACTATATGTACATATATGTTTTACTCTATGTGCAGATGTTGCTTGAATGGTGCTATATATGTATAAAACTGTCATACTGATATAATAATTTTTGTCTGGTCGTACATTTTCGTTTTCAATCAGGCCTTATTGTTTTTTTCGGTGAAAGACAAGGTAAAAATCAGACATGACAATATTGTTTGTATTTAATGGCGACCGAAAATTTTTACATCAAAAACTCAAAACTTCAGATATAAATGTAAAACTGATTTGTTTGTCGTCTATCGTCTAAGAAAAGACAATATCTCCAAACAACGGCAGCTAAATTATAATTACTCTTTCGCCCAACTAAGTTGTGTAGTGGGTTTAGATTTTCGCCAGTTTGTCACACTTCGGTTAATTTTTGTTAATGTTCAGATCAAGGATACTTCATATGGTACTGCAGTAAAATTTGATCGTTGTTTGCGCATCACAATAGTGATGCAGTTCGATCTGTTTGACCAACATTGCCCGCATGGCGTATTTTTACATACAATGTTGTATAACGATTGGACTGCCAGATCACTAATTAATTAATAACATTCCAAATTCTCAATTTAATTGCTTTTGGGACACCTAAATAATTGCAATAAGCTTGATGGGACTTTGTTATGTACTAGTTAGGTATCGGGTTTCAATTGTAGTTTTTTTCTCGATATTTACCATGTAACCATAAAATTGATTCAACTTCTTTTAGAATCTATTCATAATATTCCAGAATTGATATGTACAATAAAGCAGTTAAATGAATCGAAACTCCTAGCTAAAAGTTTGGTCAATATGTTCCTAAATGAAAGATAAATACCAACACCAAGACTATAAGACATGCGCACAGCTAACAAACTTCAACCCACACTCTTTCCAATTGATAACATACAATGTTAACTTATACATAGCGAATGACTAAAAACAGCTTGAATAAAATTTCCTTTAAAAATAATAATCACGGATATGTCATATTTAAGTTAGAAGTATGCATTATCCGTAGCACGATTGATTTCATTTGTTTTGATATGCATAAAATTAGACACTATATGTTCACATGAAATTAATTTATACCAGCGTTAGAAACACCCAACAAAGAATCGTCGTTGCGTTTACCTGAATAAAGCAGAAAAAAATGTTTTCGGCTTCTATGGAGAAAATCTTCAGTAACATTATCGTTAACAATAATAATAATGTATAATTTATCAAAGTTTAACAGAAATTTGCCGCGTTTGCTAAAATTCAAAAACACTTAAATACGGAAAGCCCTCGAAAAGTATTGCACTTACTAGTTGTCCCTGCCGTCGGATTTGGCTTCCCATTTCGGTTTGTTTGGATTTTAGTGCTTCTTTTGCTATGTTTGGATCTTTTCTACTTCCTACATTTTGATTTTAATGCAACTGATAAGAGGTTACTCCTTGAAATGTACATATAGCATATGAAATTATCCATATTACCCAACGTCGGTAATTTTGTGTTTTAAAACCACTAGGTCGATGCGTCTGCTTGTGGACCGGAAGTACCCGAGGGCATTCACCAGTCCAGTTGTCAGACTTCTCTGACATGAAATTTATCAAACGATGTTTTACAAAAATTTGCCGCATTTGTTAAAATTCTAAAACACTTAAATCCGAAATATCCTCGAAAAGTATTGCCACTTTGTAGTTGTTACTGCCGTCAGATTTGGCTTCCCATTTCGATTTGTTTGGATTCGAGTACTTCTTTTGCCATGTTTGGATCTTGGAATTCCTACATTTGATTTTAATGCTACTGATGAAAGGTAGTCCTTGAAATGTACATAAAGCATACGAAAATTCTCCATATTCATTCAACATTGGTTAATTTTGTATTTATTTACTTTACTGTTTAAAATTTTCACGGATTTCAATCACCATAAAAGGGGAATCTAAAAACGTTTTGAGAAAAAAATCTTTGATTTCTGATAAAATGGGCATAAAATATATACGTCTCTGCTGATAAAAAGGGAGTGGGGGCGACTGCCATCAGCAAATCTTCATTTCAAACAGTTCATTCGAATACATCTTTAATTCAAAAAGCATTGACACAGTACAAAATCTTTACAGACGTACTTTAGTTGCTATTTCTGACAGGCTTAATGACCATTGTCATCTGGAAAAGCATACCAAGCTACCTTGCAGTAAACTAAGAGCACTTATTTAGTTATAAAACTACTTTTCCGTGGGACCCTTGGTGGCCGAATGTTCTAGGTAGTTGATTCACCTATATGGTGGGTGTTCCTGCAGGACTTTGTAACGTACAAAAAAGGTTGCGTTTGACTTGCATCTCACATGATAAGGTTTGTCAGTAGCCCGTCAAATGTCGGTGGTCTGTGCAGCTCCTCCACTACTAAAACTGACCGTTGTGATATGACGAAAATATTATTGAAAGTTGCATTAAACCCCCAAAAAACTTTTCAGTCTTTTCTTAAAAGATTTTACAGAGTGTCTTTAACTTATATAAAATGTATGAGGAAACGGGGAAAATATCTAATATAACGAGTTTTATATATTTATTTAACATTGGTAATTTTGTATTTTACCCCACCACTCACCATATGAGCCTGTCCCAAGTCAGGAAAAGTTTTTGTACCTGTATTTTAATTTCTTTTTTACTGTGTTCTCTTTAATGTCCCATCTTGTCATTAGCTCATCTATACTTGTCATTTAATCAGGGAGATTTAGAGGATGTAAAGGACCATATAATGGACATCCAATCAACAAATCATTTCAATTGTCCAAGCAGTTCCAGAAAATAAGAAACTTTAAAAAATATCCCATAGTCTCGGTTGTACCTCCTGGTAGAGAAAACGTGCAACCAATTTCTAAACCCCGGCTACTCTCAGGGTATTGACACAAGGATCTAGTGCACGTGATTATAATGCTAAACTAACTGTGAGCAAGAAAAGAAATGAAGATTTGTATCATCAAAAATTGTGATTACGAAACAAGATGGTATGCAGTGTGAACTTAGTATTTGTTAAAATTAACAATGAGATTTTCAACAAAAGTTTCAAAGTTCTGACAAAAACTTCAAATGGATTTTCAATTTCATGGAAAAACTGCAGCCAAATATCCAAAGTTCACTGCCACAAGCAAACCAAATTAACATTGAACCCTGTAAGAAATTTTTTCAAACTTCTACTTGTCCAGATGAAATAATTTATTGTTTGAATGATATTTGTGTTTTTCTCAGCCAAAGTACAATATTTCATGCCAATTAGAAATTCAAGGTGCCCGCCACAGCTTTACTTAGTTTAATATTAGACCTAAATTTTGTTCGATAACCTTCTTGCAAGAAAAGACACAGAAATTGAATTAATTTGTTTGGAGAATTATATTGTATATCCTACACAAAAAATGTTATGTGCAAATCAAAATTTTCCAAAGGCTTCACAGTTGAATGCTTTAACAATAGAGTCAATGGAGATTTTGTTCAAAATTCTTCATGCCAGAAACTACAAAATCACTAATTTTATTTGTTATTAAAGCAATCATTTAATAATGTATTAGAATGGGCCTCCTAAAGGTGCGGCAATTGGTTGGCTGTGATGTATAAATTCTCAAGCTGTCTGGGAAAGGAACATTACCACCATGCCCTGTGCTGGGAAAATGTCAACCTCTCAGCACACTGAATATCCCATTGCATCAACTCATAATGAGTGGTCCATAGATGACAGTTACTTAGGCTAATTTTCCCACCCCTACCCAAACAATCCAATTTGGCTAATTTCCGGGCCTAATCCCCATCTAACCCCTTTTTTATTGTTTGATGCATGAAATATTTGCCGCTGGAGTACAGTGACTGGACATTAAACAAAAATCAATCAATCCTTTGTCAACAACAGCTTGAGAAACTCATAATTCCTTCACAACCGCACATTGACTAAACCTTTAATCTTGAAATGAATATGTTAAATGCTCTCTTCCTTAAAAAAAAATACCAACTAGTCATAATCATATCCATAGCCAGGGGGTTTCGAGGGGTTCAGATGATCCCCCCTCTTGAAAAACACTAAGCACTATTAAACTCGCAATTAAACTGAAATAGAATTATTAAAGTCTAAAAAGAAATGAAAAAACATTGCCAGGAAATGGCTATATTGCAGAATTTAACACCAAATACCCCAGATCCCAACCGTGAAGGTCGCTTTACGAGTTAATCGAACCCCCCTTTGAAAATTTCTGACTAGACAATTGTGTTTTGCATGGACCACGCAGACATTTCTATATTAACTTTACTCTATTGAAACAGAAAATTAACTTGGTTAGAATAAAAAATAAAAATGTTGAATAAATATGGAAAATTTAGGTATGCTATTCGTACATTTGAAGGAGTAACCTCTCCTCAGTAGCATTAGAACCCAAACATAGGAAGTCAAAGATCAAAACATAGCTAAATGAAGCACTCAATTCTAAATAAATCGAAATGGGAAGCCAAATCTAATGGCAGGGATATCTACTAAATGCAATACTTTTCTAAGCTTTTCTGTCTTTTCAGTACTTTATAATTTTAGCAAATGAAGCAAATTTCTATAAAACATTGTTTGATAAATTTCATGTCAGACAAGTGTGACAATTGGGCTGGTGAATAACGTCGGGACCAATGTTCCACAGCTAATTCAGACAAGAGGTTTATCACTGGCAGAAAGTGATGCACAAATGATGGGATTCAAACATAACACAAGTAAAGATAAATATTTGCACATTTTATCAACATAAAAAGGAACAATACTTAACCAGTCATCAAATTGAAAAATTAAAAGTCCAAAAAGAATTATCATACATAAACATAAAACAAATAGTAAAACAATTTTACAACAAAATACTTCTGACTGCTGCATTCATGTTTATTAAAGCACTTTGAAAACTTGCATTTACATACCTTTAAATCATGTTTTAAGCATGTAGATATGTTAGTACTACATTGTATTGTGATAAATCATTATAATTAAATGTAAGGTATGGGTCTGACATTAGGCAATATAAACGCTTTTTTTTCAATTTGATTTGAGCTCTACTTTTATGTTGAGGGTCTGACTCATTTGATGTATACGTTTCACCATTGGAAGGAACTTAAGAACTGCCGCTATGTGCTGGTTATACACCGCTATGTGCTGGTTATACAATTTATTACAAAACTAAATCTTATAAAATGCCTGTTAGGGTGCTTGTCCAAATGTTTAATGTGCCTTCCCTTGGTTCCATTAAGTTAATGAAAAATTCCAAAGTAGTTTTCTTACCCTGCAAACAAATTTTAGTAGGTATAAAGGAATCCCCCTGTCTGTATGTCTGTCTGTTCGTCTTACAGCATACCTTGTAAGCGCATCTACTAAACTGTTCAATGGATTAAAAAATACTTTATATGAATGCAAGAGGCAGAGTGTACGGTAGATATGTTTAAAGGAAGGCTTATTCAATGGACAGATATTTCACTACATTTTACCATTTTAACTCATTGTGTTATTGCTAAGGTGAATATTATTCTTCGTGTTTCACACTCTATCTAACTTATAATGCTGAACAGAGTAGGTGCACTAGGTGAAAATAAATGTAAGCACATACAAACAACAAGAAATTTTAAGTAAACATTTGTAAATGAAATATCTTTAATCATGCAAAGGATTTCTTGATGTTGTTTTAATGTGCTCTGAATCAACATGGACAAAAACACATCAACATCATATTATTCTAAATAATTTCTAACTATTTTTCACATTTGACACATTTAAAGCCATTTAAAGTGCTATGTAAACACTATAAATGAAAAAAATCTGTGAAATGTAATTAGTATAGATATTTCCCAATACAAATGATCAAAGCAACATTGTATCATCTTGGCCTTAAAGTATCTTTGTAAACATTTAGAACTTAGAGTTCCTTTGTTTGAAACTGTGAATGATTCTATATAGAAAAGGTTAACAAGACTGAAAATATGAAAAATAAAATTAATATGTTTCACCATTGTATTTACATAAACATCAAAAGCAATTGTGATAAACAAATGTTATATATTTAACAGATGATTGATATGTGTGTTTGTAATTTCATAAGAAGAGTGATTAATGATATGGCAGACTTTTACTGACAGTAAAACTAATGCTTGAATTGTTCATTAACAGATTCTTCTTGTAGCAAACCACATAATGTGCAATGCATTTTATATGCATGTCAGTTAAACTTGACACTCGTAATTTTTACAAACATAGAACTTCCTAGTAAAGTTTGTTTCACTGAATGGTCTCTCATTTTTCATTAAAATGAGAAGGAATTCTTGAGAGAATCTTCATATTTCTTATAGAATCCTATACAAAAAAAGTTCTGATAACTGTTGTATATTTTTTATCTCTTATACATACTCTTATTCCCTCACTCATGTGGTAAATTAGAGAAAAGTAAAAAGAAAAAGAAATGCAAAATATTTAATTAATCTACATCTATTGGCATATATTTTTGTGCAAGTTCAGCAAAAATTTAGACATTGTCCAAACTTTAATGTTTCACAAAAATCAACAATTTTCAAATTAGCACAGGACAAACAATGACACGTGTGATAGTTTGAACACCAAATTCTATTGCCATTAAGAGTTAAATCTCTGTAGATTCCCTTTTGAGATTTTGTTTTTGCTTAAGAAACAATAGCTAAAACATGAGAGGCTCAGTTCAGTGAAACAAACTTTAATATAAAATTATGTATTAAAACAGTGGTCTAAGTCACAGTTGAAAATTATTTTAAAGAAAATTATTAATTATAATCTTATTTCATTTTCCATCAAGTGCCATTAAATGTGAAAACCAGTGAAAACATGTCTAATGTTGAATTTGTTCATGAAATTCACTCAATAACATTACAGAAAATTTGAAAATATAGATCTTCTGAACACACGTTCTGTGTCCAGACAATTTTTTACATATTTACATTTGTAATAACAGCATCCTAACTCAACAATGACTAAAACATCAATTCATTACAAAAACAAGGCATTAACACCAATTATTTTTGAAGGTTTGCGTTAAAACACAGTTCTGTACTACAGACTTTAAGTTTTGTTATATAACAAATATCATCTCCTATGGAATTCAAACTGAAAATCTTATTAACTAAAACTTAATCTCTTATAGAATTCCCATTCAGCTTTCTAGTCAAATTATTTAATCTTTCTCGGATTCTTCCTCAACAGTTTCCCCGTTGATCATTTCTACCTGAATCTGATTTTGATCGCCCTGTTGCTGGGCCCAGTTATCACTATATGTCACTTTGTCTACAGCAACAACAGTTACAGAGTCAATTTTATCTTGTAAATCTGCTCTAGAAGTTGACAAGGCATGCTGTACAGCCATTTCTTTCTGAGCTCGCTCCTCCATCAGGGCTCGTGAAAGCTGTATTTGATACTCTAATCGAGTCTGCTGTAAAGCCTACAATATAGAATTCATCTAGGTACATAAATTTGTCTAAAATGAACACACTTGTTAACTCCGAGTATAAAATGGTTACAATGAAATTATATTTTATTTAAGAATTGATTGCTTATTTTTTGTAGTTTTATGAGCATTGACCGAACCCACATTTTAATGCAACACAGTTAGTGCATTTAAGAATTGATTGCTTATTTTTTGTAGTTTTATGAGCATTGACCGAACCCACATTTTAATGCAACACGGTTAGTGCATATAGGAACCTATAAAATCAAAGCCCTAGAAGAGCCTATGGTGTTGTTAGTTTAAAGGTTTTGATATCAACAAAGACTGCTTTTAGTTCAC